>JAHHUM010001792.1:0-60000 GCA_036173005.1 Crenichthys baileyi | reverse complement strand
AATTATTGCTCTGTCAATCTGAGGAAGTCTAGAAGAGTAGCAATTTTCTTGTAGCCATTTCCTGCCCTATATACCAACTAATACATGCCTTGGCAACAGTTACCTCTTAATGTTACATTTTTTTCCCACTGAATAAATGCAAGCAAATTAAAAGTTTGATAGGTCAAAATCCTCAGTTTGAGAGTATGTGATTACAACAAAAGACACATTTATTTTAGTTTTTCACCAGAGGTGCCAATATTTTTGGAGGTCCTTGTATATGGGAGGCCCATGCAGGTTAAGAGGGACGGAGACTGGAGCGCAAGCTTAAATACACTCCGGTAACTGCTAAAATGAGAGAAAAACAACAATAACAATAGGTAAAAAAAGAAACTTGAACAGTCAGAGTGGAGTGTATTTATAGACAATGTGATGAAATCCAAATTTGGCCCCCGGGCCAAATGAGAAATAACTTTTTTTGCATCACCACAGACTCTATAGACCATAGTTAATCAATGAAACTCTATTTGGCCTGCGGATTTTGGTGAAATGCATTTTTTCCAAAAAAGGAAAAAATTGTCTAAATTGTTTCTTATCTTCACATATTTTTCAGCTTTGAAAGGTTCTTCATCAAGTAAAATCAGACACAAGAACGTAATCAGTAAAAATACCCTAAAAGGTAACATTTTTTAGGCTTTTGAAAGCCTTACCAGTCTTTCTTAAATTTACAGGATTTAAAAGTATTATGAGCATTTTTTAGAATTTCTTTATCATTACATTAGTAAAACCTTGGTGATGAAGGTACATAAACATGGCAAAATGAGATTTATGTTTTTTGAACACTAAATTCTAGGAATATTTAATTAATACAAATGGTATGTTCTATATTTGTGGAAACAACATTTTCTATATCTCTTATATGTCCCAGGCAGAGTGATACACCCCTCAAAAAAGTTTGTTTGTGCAGATGTGTTTTGGCTGGATGGAGAGGGGAGAAGAAAAAACAAAGCCACACATTTATTTAAACCTGGAGTTCTCCCCATGCTGTTCCTTGCCCATGACCCATAGTACAGAGGTAGTACTAAGATTAAACCCATAGTGGTACACTAGTGGCAGTGGATTGTGTTGACTGCTAAATTTGAAGTTTGCCTTAACGACGTATTATCAAATTGTCCACTTTTGCTGTGACCTTCTTTGGCTGTAGCTAATGCTAAGCTACTGCTTTGGTTTGTGAAAGTGGATGACAGTTAGACATTTATTTCACATGATCCCACATAAGGATTATATGAGAAAGTCTGTACAAGAAATTGTGGCTGCTAAGTTACTGCTTTCTGTTGTTTTTCCCAAATCTCTGGCTGGAGATACACCACATGCGACCAGAGCTACGCAGCTAACACTAGGGCACAGCTGATTATGTGTTCTCATTTTAGAGTGGAAAATCTGACTTCATATGTTCCTCAAAGCTCAGTATAAAGCTAAAGCTACTTTACCCGTGGATTTCATTCTGCTGCTTCCACTGCAAACATGTGGCATTTTTACAAGAGCAACATTCCAAATCTACAAAACTGGGTGGTGCGGCTTTTAGTTATTGACGGGATAGCCCGTCTGCTGGAACAAAATCGAACTACTCTAATGTGAAGGACTAACTTAAAGCTGTTTTGGGAAACGCTTTTTATCTCTCTATATTCCAAAGTTACGTTAATGCATGCATTCGTCTGCCTGGAGAGCCATTACCCTTATTTGCTGCAGAAATCTGCTGACTTGTGGAAGAAGCCTTTCCGGCCTATGAGAAAAATGCTAAAGATAGAGAAAAGTTATGCCGCTTTATTGCTAGCAATGGCCGCATCTTTAAGTCAATGTCATGAACAAGGTTTGAAAACACTAGAGACCGCTTATCATTTTGCCATACTAATTGAAAATGGCCATCAAGCAAGCAGAGTTTTTTCTGTCCGAAATGTTCAACAACTTTGTTCTCAGCAAAACGTTTCACCTCCTGTCTCAGTTTTGACACCCCCTTATCCATCTGTATCTGCAGCATCTCTTACTGTGAACTGGGCAACCTCAAAATATTTTGAGAAAAAGCAGAATATATTTGACACTCTTTCAGAGTAGGCATAGTAGTTACAGTTGCAAATGAAATTCTGGTAGCAAGACACACAGTACTATGATGAACACAAAGCTCATCAGCAGAGCCTTACTCCTGAATGTAAGTGAGGATGATGTTATCAATACCTTTTACTAAGACCGTCGGAGGACACCCCTTCTGATGAAAGATACTCTACACGGCAGGATGTCTACAGACATACGGTGGGACAGGAAAAATACCTGGGCGCTACAGACAACAGCTGAATAACCTGATTGAAGGGAGGACAGAGGACGATTTGGGTTCCCTCCATATCCTGGACATGTCCAGTTCTCCTGTACACACCACTTCCAACATGGTAAACTACCAGTAGTTGGTAATGAGGGCCAATTACCAGTTACTGAGTCTACACAGGACCAGACTGAGGAGGCTGATGCATCAAAGACTTGCCTGAATAGTCAGTTTATCTGACCTTGATTTGTCTTCTAGACTTCGGTGTCAGTTGGCATTCAAAACATTGTTGTACATGCTTTTATTGAAACTGTTTCTGTGTCTTTCATTTAAGGAACATTTCTAAACTAGGACATACAGTCTCTCCAACTGAACTTAGAAGAAAAATCCATGCATTTGTGTCATCGCATTTAGATTATTGCAATGCCCTGTTAACTGATTTGAATAAATCATCCCTTTCTCACCTCCAAGCCACACAAAATGCTACGGCCAGACTACTTGCACGCTCCAGCAAGCAAGCTCACATTACGCCATTTTATACTCTTTATATTGGCTACCAATAGATTTTATTCATTCATTTTTAAATTTTCACACTTACATTCAGAGCACTACACAGCCAGGCCCCAGTTTACATATCTGATCTGCTTACACAATATACTGCTGCATGCTGTCCTCGTTCAGTTGAACTCGTTCCGTGCACCAGACTGAAAACCAAGGCGGACAGAGCCGTCCAGTCTGTAGCACCAAGGCTGTGGAACAATATACCTCTACAGCTACATTCAGTTGACTCAGTGGACTCTTTTAAAAAGCAGATAAAAAAATTTCACACCACTTTCCAGTATTACAAGTGCCCCACTTGATTCTTTGGGCTCAATCTCTGTAAATTCGGGTATTTCACACACTGTATGTCTATGACACATACACTGCAAGTATTTAGGAACTGCACTAAGCCTCTCATTTTGGATTGGGACTTTGTAGCAGCTAATGTTAATATTTTGAATCCTCCTTGTAATAGATGACACAGTAGTCCCATTGCTTAGCCCACATCTGTATGCTCCCAAGCTTATTGGGATTTTAGTTTTTTCAACATTATCAGTTCTTTCTATGTCTGAAAGAGTCATTTTTGCAAAACTGGATGCACTATTTACAAGTTTAGTGCCCACTGGTTATATAGGTGTGTTTGAAGCACACTGTACTGCTAAATCAGAGACTGGTTTTGCATTACCATGTGCAAAAGCTGAACAAAATCTGAATAGGGAAGCTAAACAGGTTCAAATATTCTGTGGTGGAAGTTTGTACCATTAATATTGAAATGTTTTTCATTTCAACTGAAAGATTTGTCAAATCCTGATCTGACTAGTACGCAACAAGACAACTTGAGAGATGTGTTAAACTCGTTTTCTGATATTTTCAGCAAACACTCACATGACTGGACAAATGGTAAATGGACTGAACTTATATAGCACCTTTCCAGGCATACAGACCACTCAAAGCGCTTTACACTAGAGCCACATTGACCCAATCGCACTCGCATGCTCACACATTCATACACCGATACGCAGATCGGTAGGCAACTTCAGGTTAAGTGCCTTGCCCAGGGGCACATCGACATATGTCAGGAGGAAGCTGGAATCAAACCCACAACCTTCTGATTGCAAGACGACTACTCTTCCTACTGAGCCACAGTCGCAAACAAGCCTAGTTACTCGCAAAATTTACACCAGCTGTGACAGACCAATCTCTCAGAGGGCATATCGTACCTCTCCTACTATAAAAGTAGAAATTCATTGTCCTTCCGTGTAGTGATAGGATAACTTTCAATTTATAGTCTTTTTAAATTTGTCTAAGGTACAGCTCTGGAGTCCCAGAAGTGTTGTTCGAAAAAGAACAGATACATCAATCATCCACTGACAATCATCAGTCATGAAGAGTAAGATTTGTTCATGTTAAATTCAAACGTGGCAAACTGAGATTCAATTATCTCATGTTAAATTGTTAATAAAGTTATCTGCCTTCACAGTGTGAAGGTGGGTGGTGCCGGAACACTGGGGCAAACAACAGATAAAGCTTATTCTCCGAAGCAGATTGCAGCTATACTGGTAAAAGGGAAGGTACAGATGGTACCAAAGTCTTTGTTGCTCATTATGTCGATTTCTGTGTTGTGTTTTCAACACTTGCTCAGTTTGAATTGACTGCTTCAGTGACACAACAGAAACAAATGACCTGAGAAAAACACAATCAAAGGTGTCCTTGGACCAAAACAACCTAATGTGAGCATCCACGTGGGCTCACTGTAGAGCAGCATATCCTGTGCTGAGCTCCATTAAATCCAAAGGTTGTTCAGCACCAAGAAACAGATGTTGGTTAAAACAGGTGAGCGTACAGTGATGAGAGAACATTTGCTGAGCCTCTTTGATGAGCAAAATAGCGCAAGGGAAAAAAAATTAAATATGAAATAAGGCCCAGACAAGAACTTTTAAGTGAGTCTGATTTGTTCAAAGCACTGATGTGGAATCATTTATGATACCATTTACTTTTATCCTGACGTTCTGCAGTCAGTTTTCGAATGCATCAAAGCATCATGTTGCTGCGGCAAGTGTTAGAACAAACATGAGATCAAGGGAAGGTAGGGAGGAAAAGGAAAGGATTAAAGGCTTATGTCATCACTGAAAATTAGGTTTTTTGTATTATTTAGTTCAAGAAAACATGAGGGCACTTAAATACAACGCAATGGGATGTTTTTAGTTATAGTGCCAAAATCCCATAGGAAATGGCAAACTAAGTCTTCTTTATCCTAGTCTGACCCTCTAGGCCAGATGTTGATGGAGCTGTCAGTCTACAGGAGTTGGTGATTTTTACAAGTACAATTTTACAAGTACAGTTTACTAATTACAAATTACTTAATGTGGATTGTGCTCAGTATGACTTGTGTGGCATGCAAACAGAGTCTGTAACAGGTGGCTTTTAATAGACAGACATGAACTTGTTTCAAGGCACAACAGAAACAAATGGTTTCATAAAGTTGAAGTTTGAAAGCTGTTAAAATTTTCTGCCATACTGTCCCTGTAGTTTAAAGTTCCTTTAGCTAGATGTCAGAAAAAAGGTCAGGGTGACCAGAGTTTTCTCGAGCTGTGTAGAGGATAAAATAGTTCAGCACTCCCCAGCCTCTATTAGTGTACTGTTTCAGATGTTTTCTAGCTGAGAAAACAGGGACAGATGTAACAATGGTCCAACTGTAAAAGTGTAGACTATTCATATCCAATACTAAAGTGTTGTACTCCACAGATATGAACATTATTGTCTAGATTATAGTTAACAGCTAAAATTAACTGAAATGGGGGGTCTAACTAGCTGTAAGGTATTCACACCTCTGGGGATTCTTTTTACTTACTCGTAGTGTTATGACATTGTTAAACAACCTTTTTATTTTCCTTAAATAGTATAGCATTTTTTAGTAAAAAGCATTTTTTGGTTGAGCAGCAGAGTTCACTATGTGGGTTATTATAAGATTGCTAAATCCTTTTAGCCAAGGCCAAAAGGCTTTGAGTGGAGGCAGTGTAATGTTTTGGGGTGGTATCTCCCACACTGGAAAAACAAAGGTTAATATCACTGGAATCTTTATCAATGCAGAGAGATTTTAAGATAAATTTCTGCACAGGGGCAATCCCATGTCTCCACAGTCTGGGATCTAACTCAATTCTCCAGATTGTCAATTCTTGTCCCCACAGTTTATCAGAGACTAGCTTCACAATTTGGGAGTGGACAGGGTGGAATGGCTTCACTGCAGTTCTGACCTCAACCTCATTGTTTTGAGTGTTCTGTTAATACCAGTAAAAAACTAATAAACACATTGTCTGATTTATGACAAATGCTGGTAAATAACAGAATGCCATCCCACATCAGTGTGTGACCTAGCTGTGGCCCAGCATGAGTAGGAGGTGTCAGGCGGTTGTGGTTGTGTATATTTCTCTCACACATCACTGAGGCCCCAGTTTGTTAAATGAATAAATTGGTGTGTCTTGTTTCTTCAGTAGCAGAATGAGCTATTTGGCATTGGCAGAGAGGATTTAGCAGGGGAACCTACATACGAACTTTGCTGTTTAACCCACAAAATACATTTTCCTTACAAATGTGACACCATTCAATGAGAAATGGTGTCACATTTATTGTCAAGAAACTTTGTACGATATATAAAATATCCACTATATATAAAATTTCAATACTTTCCATATTAAGTTTACACTAACTACAAAAAAATCCCAACTATTTATAATTTTATGTATCAAAATGATAAATAAAGGTTATTGACCACATTTATATAATCGCAAACATATGTTACATTAGTTAACACAATTGTTGTTTTTTTTGTGTTTAATAAAAGCAGTTAGATCATCCACCAGTTATTTTCAGCTTATTTAAGATCGGGTCACTGTGGTAACAGGTCCAGTAGGGAAGCCTCTGCCCTAAGACACTCTCCAGCTCGTTCTGGGCTATCCTAAGGCCAGATGAATATACAGTGATATTCAATAAACTGTAAACAATATGTAAACAATATAAGCAGACTGATGTTTTCAATTTATTTCAGTTGATTATAATGTTTTTCTGCTTGAAGCTATTGACACCACAACATTTAAGATTAGAATATTACATCAGACCAGTATAAACAAATAATGATTAAAAAAAATTGGGCTTAATGAAAACTATGTTTTATATAGGCTTAAATGTAGTCACTTTATAACCTACATTCCCATTACCAGAAAGATCCTACTGCTTGTTTTTAGGATCAGTTCAATACTTTATTTTTATTTTTTTAAGGGAATTTCTTATTATGTTTGTATATATTATATTTAAAAGCATAATTTTGTATTTGTAGCTGTGTAAAAATGAAAAAATAAAATAACCAATGTGTTTTAGGCAAACCAAGATGCCTGAATGGCACAACTGATGACTAAATTCTACTGTGACCAAATACGCAGCAACATATTGTTCATGTTTGTCTGATTTTCACCTCCTGCAGCAGGACAGCCAAGCAAAGCACATTTCCAAATCTCTCCAATTAGAGCCAGTGAGCTGATTTGACTTTGTTTAAATGCAGAAAAAAAGCCGAGCACAAGGAAGTGCCTGTATTGTCTACACAGACGGCTACATGACATGCACAGCTGCATGCACGGCGATAGACTGAATGTATAGGTGACAGAACAAGTCTGACAGTTTCATGGCCCCGCAGTGAAGCAGTCAGACATACGGGAGCAACTCTACTGTTGGAAACTGCTGATTGGAGGCTTCACAGTCGTGATTGCCTGGTTGGATTACTTTTTTTTTTTCCTTTTACAGCTGACAAAAAACAACTTATATTGATCTGGTTAAAATAGGTAACAATAGAAAATTCTCTTTATTATAAGAGGAAGATTTACAATAACATACCTTTTCAATTTAACATACCTGTGTTAAATTTAATTTCAGTATAAATGTCAATGTTCTGGAAAGGCCACAGAGGTTTGTCAGAGAACGTTACTGAACAAACAGCAGCGTGTAGACCAAGGAACACACCAGACAGGTCAGGGAGAAGTTGTGGAAAAGTTTGAGACGGGATTAGGTTCTAAAACATTCTCTAAACTTTTGACTGTCTCGCAGAGCTATGTTCAATTCATCATCTCAAAATGGAAAAAGTGTGGAACAACTGCAAATTTTCCAAAACATGCACATCCACCTAAAGAATGAATAAAAGAATTTAAGATGTACTGTTTAGAAGTTTACCACAAACCATAAATAACCTCCAGCAAACATAGAGGAAGACAGTCTCCTCAGATGAAAACAAAACTGAACTTATTGGCCAGAATGCAAAATACAATGCATGGAGGGAAACTAAAGCTTTACATCACCCTGAACACACCATCCAAACCAGGAAACATGGTGGTGCCAGCATCATGCTGTGGGGATGCCCTTCTTCAGCACAGACAAGGAAGTTAGTCAGAGTTGATGAGAAGATGGATGGGGCTAAAGACAGGGCAGGCCTAGAAGAAAACCAGTTACAGTCCTGAGACTGGGGCAGAAGTTCACATTCCAGAAGGACAGAAACCCTAAACATACAGCCAAAGCTACAATGGCATGCTTTTCATAAGTAAAGGATACAATGATACTATATAAAGGATATTCAATGATCATCTCAAAGCCCAATTGAGAATCTATGACAAAACTTGAAAATAGGTGTTTACAGATATTTTCCATCCAGTCTGAGTCAGCTTAAGCTATTTTGTAAAGCCGCAATGGTGAAAACTGGTAGAGACTATGACAAGGTGGCTAAAATTGTACTTACTCACCACTTGTCCCTTACATATATTCATATTTCATTGCATCTTATTTTATAGTTATTTATAATGCTTTATTTAAAATTGCTGTTGTGACTTTCCTTCACAAACCATCCCAGTTTGTCTGTGGTAGCATTACATTGCCGTTTAAACCCAAGCAAAACATCTAAAGCATGCAGATATGTGTTCCTAGAGGACCAGGACTGTCAGGATCTCAAGGTGTTTTGTTTTTTCTATGGTTCTATCTTTGTTTTCTGTCTTTATTTATAATGATCCTCGGTCTAGCCTCATCCAGTTCATTTTCCTGTGCTCATTGTTGTTTATGTTCTCTACATGGTGCCTTATTATTTCATTCCTTTAGGCTTAGTTTCTTACTTATTTTTTTGTATTCTGCTCATTTTATATTTTGTGTTACATCTGTTAGATTTTCACTTTGGTTAGATTGTTCCTGTGTATTCCTGTTTGGCTTCTTTTATCTTAGTCTGAGCCACTATGCAATTAATATCATTCAGCTCACCTGTGCCACCTAATTGTTTCTTTAGCTTCACCTGTTCCATCCCCTATTTAAGCTCTTTGAGGGTCATTGTTGGTTATTGGTTCCTTTTGTTGAATTTATGCTCTCCGGGCTTTTAGAGCTACCACTAACACCTCTTTGTGCAAGACCTGTTTTGTAAGTTTTCTCTTATTCGTTATTATTAAAGCATTCTTCCAAATTTTTGTTTCACTCTGCATTTGAGTCCTTTATACCAAAACATGACCAGGACTGGACAACACTGCACAGTCTTTTGGTTTTCACAACCTACTTGCCAGTATTTTTGGTACTGTTCTTCTAAAATTGAGACGCAATCTAATTTAAACGATTTTATATTGAGTTTATGACACATCCTCTTCAGGACTCTCAGATGGACCCCTCCTTAAAGTTTACTTCAAAATAAATTTACTCGCAGTTTTACAAAGTGATTGATGTTTTGAAAGAAAAAACTCAAACTTTTTGGAAACTTGAAAAATATATTTAGCCCCATAATTATTCTGCTAGATTTAGGTTTAAAGTAGTCTCTTTATTTACCAACATGTTTCCTCTGACAGGAAGAAACATTGATATTTTGAAGTTGCCCTGATTTTGAAGAGTCCTGACTTGAATCTAAAAAAGAATCTTTGGAGGGAGCTAACGATTATAGTGATGGAAACCAGGCCTTCCAACCTTGAAGACTTGAAGCTCAACGTCAAATATAAATAATCAAAATACCAGTAGAACAGTGCAAAATCTCATCCACAGTTATAAGGATGTGATTGTTGTAATGCCAATAAAGATTGTTCCTTTAGATATTGAAGAGTGTATAATTACTTATTAATTAGTGTTGCCTGTTTTCATTTCCTTCTTGGTTAAATGAAAATGATTTTAATCTAAATCGGCCAGGGGAATGCATAACGTTTGGCTTAACTGTAAACTGACTTTTACCTTTGGTTTCTAATTTGCATTTTTGTGCCTTAATAGCAACATACATACTTAAAGACAATTTGTAAAGAGCCCAATAATAAGTTTATTAGTACATATAGAACATTTGAACAGTTAGTTTAGGCTTAAATAGGACATAAACCTTAAACCTGTACATAATCCCAGTTTGTGGTAGGAAGAGGATCAACATTCTACTAGAAGGGAAAGGAGGCTAGACAGCCAGACACAAAGACAAATGCATCACTGTCAGTGCTCACACAAACACAATTTCCTTGGTGGTGATTGCACACCGATAGCAGCCCAGGAGCACTGTGATAACTTGGAACTGGGATTCAGAATAAAGCACCATCCGACTCAGGATGTCACTTAAACAGTTAGATTAACTCACACACAATATTACTTTAAAAAATTAATACAAAAACTACGCCACCTCTCTAATCCTAGACTATTCCGACAGGACACTAAATTGACAGATATTTTTCAAGCATGATATAATACAGTGTATTTAGCTGCGCATGTAATGAATAGGCAAAGCAAAAACCACACGAATATACCTGCATTAAAAACTTTTTAACAAATGTACATTTAACCATGTGTAAACTCAAGAACAGAAGAAAACCATAGAACAGATGAAATCAGATATTTACACACATTGTATAAAAATACACATTCCCTTTTTCCTCACAATCTGACATTAAATCACAGTAAACATCTCCTGTTTTAGATCAGTTTAATTCCAGAATAATAAAAAAAAATTGTTTGAGATTTGTTTGTTACTTTTGTCAAAACCAGAAGTTTTATTTTATTCTCCTAGTGTTTGGTAAAGTGCCTTTTAAACTGCATAACTTGGATTAAACATTTTTGGTATCCTCTCACAGGCTCACAATGGTTTGCTTGGGTTTTTGCCCATTCCCCCTGAAGGAACTGCTGTAACTGAGTCAGATTTGTAGGCTGCCTTGCTTTTCAGCTTTGCCCACTAATTTTCTAAGGGACAGAGATCCGAGCTTTGTGGTTGCCACTCCAAAACATTGACTTTGTTGTCCTTAAACCTCTTATTAACTAATTAAGATGATTATTATGGCAATGTACTTAAATCTTAGTTTTGCCATACTGTAGGACATGCCTCCAAAAATAAGGTCTCCTGGAGTAAGGACGTCTTCCTCTCTGAGTGGTCTTTCCGCCTACATCAACACAGGGTTATTGAGACTGTGGATGGCAACACGCTCTTACCAGCTTCCATCAGCTGCTTTAATTCTGGGGTTGATTTATGCATTTCACACCAGAAACACTCATCTCTGGGATAGAGACTCAGTCATCTGCCTGAAAAGAAGTTGACTGTACATTACTGTGCTGTTTATACTTGCATATAATTGTTTTAACAGATGAACACAACACATCCAGGCATCTGAATATTGTACCCAAAGATAAACCAGTCTTGTGGAGATCCAAAATTCTCCTCCTGCTATGTTGGCAGATTTCCTTACACAAGGCATCAGTATGTGTGAGGATCTGAAATATATCCACCAGTGTATTAAAGGAAGCTCTCACTGAGTTTTGGTTTATGCTTTCTGACGTTTTGGCATTGTTTACAGACTTTTTGTGAACTTCACAAATTTATATTTTGGGTCCAAGCTTAGAGCTATTGAGACCAGGCAGTTTTTCTTGGTCTAAACCTAGGCAAAATATATAAATCTATAAATATAATCATTAACTCATTTAAATGAGGTTTACGTATAAGTTCACCATTGTAATTAGGTCTACTGCTCCCTTGGAACGCAAAAGATAGCAAATGACTCCCATCTGACTCCCTAATCCTTTCATACTCATACCTGAAAACAAATTACAGAAATTGTATTTTTTTGTCCAACCACACATTAAGAATTTTGTTTTTTTAATTCTAAATTATACTTTTGATAATCTATGTTACAATATTCAATAACAAAGAAAATTAAGTTTGTATAATAGGACAGCCCAGAATCTACTAAAGTATTCTTAACTAATCACATTAGATGTAACGTACATAAATAACTAGAATTTCTTCTGGGGAGGAAAAAACACCAGGAGGATCCTTTTAGTTGTTCCACGACGTCTTACTCATCAATGTTCTCTGTCAAGGTTTTTGACATTCAGTCAAGAACAAAATGTCACAGAAACATTCCTGTAGGTTTTGTGAGCATGGATTTTAATTCACCTTTCATCAGTCGACAACTGGAATCTGACTCTTTTATTGCTGCTGAGTTAAGTACAGCAACACACACACAACAGCGAGAAAGGTTAAACTGATAGTCCTTGATGAGGTCAGAAAGATCATTTTACCAGCCAAAGACAAACAAGTGTGAATAGAAACTGACAAAGAGTGGATAAATTTTTTTATCGCCTCCTTCTCACCCTCTCTCCTGAGCTGTCTGTGCCTGCAGGCGAGCAAAAGTAAAACAAACACAGACTGACAGGAATGAAAAGAATGATTCAGCCAGTCAGCTTTTAACACTTTGTGTCTCATTCCATCACAGACAGCAGGATTTCAAGAACTGGCTAGAATGGGGCAAGAAGTGAACGGTACAAGACAACTTACAGAAACTCTAATGACTGAGAGGGAACGTAAAAACCTGGATAAAATTGAAAAAAAAAATCAGTGAGTGAAAAAGTAGATAAAAGATGTAAGAGAAAGCAAGTATGACTCATAGATCTTGACACTTCCTGTACACCAAACGCTATCATTATGACTGATCAGGCAGGAACTTTACTTTCCTGCTGCCAAACAGTTTATTATTTAAGAGCACTCATTTTGCTATCTGGAATGGCTGAACCAATAAATGAGCTATGTACCCCTCTCTAGCAATGTGCTAGAGAGGGTAGGTCAGATCACCAAGCTGGTGAGTAAAAACAATCTAACATTAGCCTGAAGGACGCTGCAACTCTTCATGCTCCTTCTGATTACTGCTTAATGACCTACAGCTGTGGAGAGGCACCTGCCAGTCAAGCCCTCAAGGAGAGAGGAGAGAGAGATGCCAACACAAACTGACAGCTCCCAGCTCAGAGGATATGACAGAATTGTACAGATTCCAAGTTAAATACATACATTCCAGTTGACCCTAGTTATCAAAAAATGCAATAAAATTTGGTTTATTCAAATCCATCCATCCATCCATCCATTGTGCGAGCAACAGCTCCAAGAGTGAACCCCAGACATCCCTCTCCCCAGCGACATCCTCCAGCTCATTCTGGGGGATCCCAAGGCGTTCCCAGGCCAGATGAGATAGTCTCTCCAGTAAGTTCTGGGTCTTCCCTTTATTTATGGCATCTATTAGGCAGATGATTTCAACTCAAGTTGGACTGAGTTGATTTTAATTTAGGGCCTAGATTAATTATAAAATGTATACCCTAGAAGCTTCATAACGTGTGTGTTACATTTAGTTTTTTTGATCGCGGTCATGGACTTTTAGTGTATTTTGACTAGCTAGCAGGGTAGAGCAAGAGACACTGGATTAGAACCGTCAAGTAACTAGCACGAAGCTTGGCCTTGAGTAGGTTATCTTTGCCTAAAACAAAGAATAATACAGAAAACTCTTTTACTGACGCAATATTTTTTCACAGGGAAGGCTATATGTGCAACAGTACATTTCCTCCAACTTGGCCCATGAGGTTTTAGTTTTGGAAAACAGATTTAATCTGGCAGAAAAAAAAAATACTTTGAAAGACCTTGAGTGATATTTAGTTTCATCTGTTTCAATTTCCTCTAATGTTCTGTTATTCATTGCCTCGGTCTTTGATTTATAGCCCTTAGCGTTCTCATGTAGTCATTTGTCACCATCTGTGGTAGTTTTTTCTCTAATTGTCCTTGCTTCTCTTTGAAAATCTACAGAAATAAAATGTTGTATTGAGGCTGAAAATCCAAATCAAAGAACCTTTGTTGTACCTGCTTCTAATTTCTGCATTTTTGTCTTTCTAAGAAAAGCCCTAATTTCTAAATGAATCTTTTTTATTAGATTTTGGTGAATAAATGTCTTATTTTGTTTTTCCATATCATTGCCATACTGTTAGAAGGCCTTGAGTTTTTAAAGTTGATTATCATTGCTATGTATATATGAATTTATCCTTTTCTATAAATATTGTACTGTTCATAAATGTTTACTTTTTTGTATTTTAATGTCTTTGTTTAGCAGGGTTGAGATCATATGGGTATCGGCTAAAAATATTATTTACAGTCAGACTTTTACTGATTAGGTCTGATTTTTAGAACCATAAGGAGTGTTTTTGGCTAGGGAGATTATGTTTTGCATTGTTTCTCCTACATGGATAATTTAGGGTTGTTTCCCATTAGGCTATTTGCTGCAGAAATGTATGATTCTGTGCCCAAAGTTTTCACTCACCCCTACATTGTTTTTATACTTTGCTTCCAACCAGCTGGACTTTTTGTATAGTTTTAAAGTGGTCTTTATCAACAACCTTACTTTATCTGACAGTGGGTAAAACATGAAGAAACTAGGCAAACAGTAGACAAATAATTTCCAGGCATTAAAAATCTCCAGCAGATAGCATCTAAGAACAAACAGCTTCACTTAGTGGAAGATTTATGGCTGTCAAACGATGTTGTCTTAACCCTTGTGTGGTGTTCAGGTCTGTGGGACCCATTTTCATTATTTACTGAAGGAAAAATGATACAATTAATGTAAATTAATTGTAAATTTGTTTCCACTCATATCATGATTTTAATTAAGTGTTTGATTGTGAGGCATTTAAAATCACAAAATGCAACGGCTCCACCAGACCCAGAAACATTGGCTGAGTAAAAACAATATGAACACCACACAAGGGTTAAGTCAGAACAAATAGTTACTAAAGCAATGATGAAAGGATGGTTTAAACATTAACTGTTTTTTAGTAGGTACAATGTGTACCTACTAAAAACAGTAATAAGTAGGTACAATGTGTACAGTTAAATAAATATAACATTACAAATTTAGAAGAGCAGGGATCAGTAAAAGTAAAATGGGGACCAGCGGAACCTTTAAATGCAAACAAAATTATTTCCAATGTGCTGTTTGTATCTTGAAAATTTGGAAATACATTTCTCCATTGAACATCATGGAAATTCAAGTACTTTGTTCCAACCCCAGTCCAACATCGTATTTATACAAGTTCAGATTTAGATGAGTTTGTATTTAGAAGATCGACTGTATTTCAAGCACCAAAGGGCACCTGAGTGTAACAGTGTGCTGAATGTTGGGCTTTAAGTGCACAAGTAAGGTTTTCTGATGATGGCTTGGTTAACTCTATGTGTTGAGTCAAAATCAGAATTGTCTTTCATTATAGTTATGCATAGACAGTAACACACACATAGCAACATTTTGTTTGGGACATCACAGCTTCCATGGCATAAAAGAGTTAAAAGAACATAACACAAAAACCAAGTGAAAGCTGGGAGCTCCTGGTATACACTGGCGCCCCCATGAAAATTACATGAGTAGTCATCTGCCTCCAGTGCCTTAGTGGCTAAGGGAGTTCCACTTAAGCCATTATGGACTGAGACAAAATGCCACAAACCTTCACAAGAAGGGCATTAAGCATATGTGTAATTCTAATAATTGTCATAATGGTTTGAATATTGACTCTAGCACTGGCAACAACTACAGACACAATGTGAAGGTCTGAAAGGTTTATTGACAACAATGTACAAGTTGATTGTTCTTCTGGGATATCGGCAGTGTTCCAGTTTGGCACTGAGGAGGAGGGGTTATTATCTGTAGCAAAGAATTATGATGAGATATTTGAGGTTGGCGGGTGGTGGTGAATGGCGCTTGGTAATGTTTTCTTCCAGAGGTGGAGTTTGAGGAATGGGAAACTTTAGTGAGTGAGCGGTAAGTTGCTGGAGTAACCCAAACAGATGATATCAGGAGGCCGTGCTGAAGAGCAGTTAGAAGATTCACTGGAGGAATCTTGGGAGGATTTTGTTATCAAAGGAACGAGGAAGCAAAACACTGAAACGTAGGACTGGTTTCTGTAAATAGAAGAACAGCAAGAATTAGCGTCAGAATTCGGAGAAGGAAGAAACCCTGGAGAACATAGGCATGAATACCACGCATTAGAGCAAAACAATCTGGCATCCGCCTCAGGGGATCTGCTCCTCTCTAAGCTCCTCCTGATTGGTCTTGATAAGCTGCAGCTGCAGGAGGACACCCGTCAGTCACACCCTGCAAAGGAAGAGCTAAGGAGAGACACACATTCACACACCAACATGCACACAGCTCTGTGGATAGGAGAAAAACACATTTTAAAGCTAATTATGACAAGCTACAGTATCCTCTTGTTTTACAAAAGCACGACATTCTGAGTTCTGAGTGTTTTTTTTGTTTGCTTTTTTTTTTACTTTGTTAATCACGCCTCTTACTACAAAACCTACCTCAGTGGGGCACCATGGGTGATGCACTGCAGACAGAAATTATGCAATTACACAAATACAGTGTAGTATGCCATGTCGTTTCTGGTGCCGGATTGCTTGTAAATATTTTTTACAATAGAAAACACCATCTTTTGCACTAATCTCTCTTCTGGTTTTATTTTTAGGTGACTGAAATTAATATCAGTACTTAAAAATGTAATTGCCAATTTTGAAACTCCAGAAGTTACTGCATTGTTTTTATTAAATTTTTAATATGACCTTTATTAATAAAACTAATTTCACTGCCGCATAGTGTCTCATTATCAATACAAAACCTTAAAAACTAATATACTATGTCTACTAATAGAAGACATTCTGTGTATGAGAGAGAATATGTGACTGATTGAAATAATGACAAAACTACTGCTACTAATACTACTAATAATAATAACCATCATCATCATAAAGTACTGATGGTGACACTTACCTTTATTCTACAATAAAACTAATAGTGCAATAATTTAATTATGTAACGCAACCTGTGATGGAAAGTGTTTAATACATTTACATTCACTAATACCTCCCATCACACTATTACTGTATGTCTCTGCTTGTTGTTTCAGTAGCGTAGCATGACATGATGTAATCATAAAATAACACTTCAGCAACGCCGTTCTATGCATATACAACATAAACAGTCGGATCACCAGATGAGTCAAGGTGCCACAGAGTTTTTGGGACATGTCAAAAAACTGCACCACATGAACACCACAGAACTGATTCAATTTCAACTCAGATATTGCAGGAATTAACCAATAATTACCAACTCTATCACTAAACTGTGCTTGCTGCAGCGATGAAGATTCATTCTCCAGCCATGCCAGATTCACAGTAAAAGTGATGTTTTTCACTACTTTCTGATTTATTTGGGTAGTAATTATTTGACAACTTGGGGGCACTAAGAAAGTATTGAAAGGTCCTTGCCAGACAGTCATCTAACCCTAAATATGAAAAAGAAAACAAAGAGCCATCATGGAATCACTAACTTACCTGTCTTGATTGATTAGAAGACTTTGTATTCCACACTTTTGATCCCAATACACATGCACTATTCAAAAAAGGAGAACATCAAAAGCAACAAACAACTTGATGTTACACAAAATCATCTTAATTTTGTCACATTTTGACCTGCATTACACATGTATGTCAGTCCTCCCTCATTCATAGAAAACATGTGAAAGCAGCTTTAAAGACCCATAGAAAATTGCTCAAAACCACTGAAAGATTACAAAAAAGATAAGCTTTTGGGAACAAAATATAACATAATGTAGACACAAGCCTTTTGCACAGCACTTCAGCTGCTTGTTTTTAAATATACCTAAATCCTTACAATTCACATTTTAGCAAAAACGGTGCAAGAGACATACAACCTTTTTTTGTTTACACAGGTCTAAACTCCTGAAACTAGTCATAGGAAAAAAATTACTAGGATGTGACAGCTCAATAGCGTGAGTGAGTGGAAACAATTCAGCACATTCATTAAATTGACGTTAATTAGCATAAACATAATCAGTTTCGAAATGAAATTCATCAACTTCAGATAAACAAATTAAGTTGCTTGTTTATGGATTTATTGACATAGAAAACATAAAACCACATTTTTTCCCATACTTTTGCATTCATATTTGTATTTATTATTTTCTAACTGCAGACTTAACAGCACAATCAGGTGAACTCGCCAAAAGAAGATTAAGACAAGTAATACCGTTTTTGTCATTTTTGTTGGCAAGGATATATCCTGATTGACTTTGCACATCACAGACCAAAAGGGATTGTTTGTAGGAGACAGACAAAGATCTGAAGCACAAGCTCAAGTCTCCCTAAGCCTTTCCAGCTACTGTGTCATCTTTGCTTTGCTCTGTTTGAGGGACAAACGCAACAGAAATTTGACTTGTAGAAATGTCAGCCAGCAGTGCTTTGCCCAGCACACACAATCAGTTCTGAGGAATAAAAAAACAGGGTCATTTCATAGAGTTTCATCCGGTTTGCTTAACATTTAAACATGACCAAGTACAGACAGACAGCTGAACCCCTTAATCCAACATTTCCCTTAAAGCGATTACAATGTCGCATGTTAAGTTTTTAAGCCTTATTAAAATGTAATCTATCCAGGAATGCTTGCCAGAACCCAAATGGTCTTTTTTAAAACTATGCTCTGTTTTTTTTCAATACTTTTATGCAAGCTCTGTTGTGCAGCACGACAGGAAAACCACCCAGAGGAAAAATCCCACAATAAACTTTGAAGAGTGACAAACTGGATATGCCTTAAGAAGATTGTGTTTAGTCAGATCATACTGTTTCTAAACTAGGCGGCATAAGAAAGGTTTGAGTGCTATAGTGCCAATAAAAGTTTTACAGTGATTATTGAGAAGACTATACATAATGTTTGACATGCTTTTTAAAAATCAAAATAAAAACAGATTTTTATTCATTTTTTATTTTTTTTACTTTTTCTTCTTTGTACATTGTTTTAATATTTCTGAGTTTAATATTTCACGTTACCTTCCAGAAAAAAACTTCTTGGTTGAATAAACATAATTTTACATCCAAATCTGCCAGAGGTATGTATGTATATTTGTAATTTCATGTATTTATAAAACATATTTTTCACTGTGAAGTGCATTTAGTAGTTAGATCACTTACTGAAATGTGGTAGAATGCAGATAAAGAACAGTGGTCACCTACATGTTTTACTCAGTTGTTGGCAATATGTTCTGTTATTTGCTAGAAAACTATAGTAAATTATTGGTAAATACTGGTTTACATTATTGTTGACAAATTACATTTAATGGACAAATACATTTTCTTATTCATAGGTCATGGATTATTGGTTGTTATTACATTGTATGTTGCACAGGATGTGGCATGAAACCTTAAGAAAACTATATACAATTATCTATTTGAAGATGTTGGTATTTTAATCACTGTTCATCTCTGTAACTCATGAAAACGTTTAATTACAAAAAGTATTCTCATACAAGAATAGTTTAAGAACCAGAGTATAGTTTGTGTAAGGGTACAAAATGGTAGTAAGGCATGAAATGACAATGCTGGGTCCAAAATGGGGGCATGAATACGCAAAAAGCTGGAACTAGACCAACAATAAGTATGCTCACTCTGACTTGTTTTGATGGTGTTAGCTTATATGGTCCTTTCTTGAAAGCTTTCTTTTGTCTATTTTCTCTTTAAACGTGAGAATATGTGACTACAATTAAGATGACCTGTTTAATGTGTGGTTGTTTATGTATATGTTTTATTCATTTGTTCATGACAAATAAAAAAAACATAAAAATTACCATGTTATTGTTCCAATATTTGAAATCAACTGATTTTTGAGCTACCTAAACAGATCAAATCTACAGAATTTCTCACCACCTGCTTGTCTAAAATATTATTTGGCAGGAATTTTACATACAAATGTGCCTGTGATAACCCTCATAGCCTGTAGTCACTGTGCATGAGTAATACAATGCCATCTGGTCAGCACTTCACCACCTTCTGAGTTATGTTCCTGCCTTTATTTAAAAGCGTTGCACTTCAGCCCAAGTTCACCACAGTATTTAGTTTTCATTACAGACAAGCACGCTTGACTGTGACAAGGAAAACAATGTGGAAGCTAATTATACTGTACAGTGAGATGGTGCTGTTGGAGAATAAGTGTGTGTGTGTGTGTGTGTGTGTGTGTGTGTGTTTGTGTGTACATGTGACATCATCTAAGATTAATTTTCTTTGATTAATGACTTCACCCAAGCTAGCTCGGTGGTGTTTTACTATCACAGCTCAATGCTGCGAGAAGAAAAAGGTGCTAGCCTACATATGGTCTGCGAGGTACTCCAAGTGGGAGAACTTTGACCTTGCAGGCTTAGCGTCGTTCTTCACACATTAAAGCTATACGTACTTTAATAAGTACCCGCGATAGTGTGAGACCAAGTGTAAGAAATACCAAAGCAGACAGCAGGGTGGTGTGAAGTTGATAAACTGACAAGCTAAACCATATTTTAGCTGGTAAACTGTGCTTGGCAGCATATATAGTAGCTGAAGTGTATACGTGTGTGTCAAACTGTCAAACAGTAGTGGAACAGACAAATCCCCTTCTGCACATCAGCTTCAAAGCAAGACTACCCAGAGACTGCAGAAGCTTGGGAAAGAGATGGTGTGTGTATGTGTGTGTGTGTGTATGTGTGTGTGGCAAGTGTATCCGACACACTTACACTGAAGGATCGGCTCTTAGGAGCTCAGAGGGGAAAGGAAAAAATGGATGGAATACAGAAACAGTGAAAAGTGAAAGGGAGCATAGACAGAGGCTAAAAAGGCAAAAAAAGAAAGGGGAAAATGCAGATGGGGAAAAAAAGAAATTCAGAACCAAAGAAAGAATATGCAAGGATGTAATAAAAGATGGGGTTAAATCACCAAGAACTGAAGATGAAGGGAAAAGGAGGATAACAAAGAAACAAAAGGCATTCAAAAGAATCAATGGAGGAATTGACCTGAGGTGTGTGTGTAGTAAGATAGAATGATAATTGAAATTAGTCAGGTAAAAAACGAGACAAAATAAACAACAATAAGACATGGACTAATAGATGGAAAAGATATCACCTTCAGAAAAAGAAAAGAAAAACACCCAAAGACGGCTCACTGCAAGACAGTGAGCAGAGATATAAAGAAGAGATGGTGCGAAAAGAAGAATATGGAAAGCGAAAAGAAGAAGAAAATGTAGCATTGCAGGCAACTCTGAGGGAATAAGGTCCAAGGAGTATTGAAAAGTGAGAAGAAAAAGGAATTGTGGAATGCGTAAAAGAATGGCACAGAATTCAAAAAAGTGATGCAACTGTGCAAAAGAAAGAAGTGTAAGGAAGAACTGAAATAAGCATAACATTTTGGAGAGGAGTGTAAAATAAGGATGAAGCAGACTTTATCCAGCATGAAGAAAAGATGAAACTGCCAGTAAAAGATAACAGCTGCAGAATACATTTGTTTTGTATGCAGATCCTCTTACAAAAAACATTTTTTTACATCTGGACCAGATTCTACAAGGGTTTTCTTTTAAAGTTTTCCACATAATTTCAAAAGGTTGTCTGTCATTTTTACACAGTTTACTCATTGCTAGGCATGGGATGATAAAAGATTCTACTGTATGACAACCTTCAATAAAAATACCTTTGTTTTCAAACCGTGTTACCTAATAATACAGCTGTTGCTAGGCCCTGCTGCAGTCCCCAAACCATGAATGTAAGGAAATATTCCCAAACAGTATCATTTGTCTTGTAAGCAAAGGAAAGCGTGGTACATTACTTTAACAAGTGAACTCTGGTTACTCTGATGCTTTCTCTGAAGTCTCATTAAGGGGACTTTAAACCGTAGGAAGCATATGACGGAAAATGTTTTAGTGGTTATGAAGCCAGAGCTTTGAAAAACCATAGTATACCTTGCAGAGAGGCAACTTGAGTTTGAGACTCTTGACTCAAGTCGCACTTAAATCGCAAAAATGAAAGATTTCAGACTGGACTTTGCCATAAAGACTTGGGACTTGACTTAGTTAACAGTTTTAATCTCATGTAATGAATAGTGAATTATATGAAATATATGAGCTACAAACTTCAGCTGCTGTGCATGTTTTACTGTAAAAGCATGCACTTGATTATTTGGCTGTAACGTTCATGGATAATGGGCTGTTAATGACTCATACAAATCTGCTTATGTTAGCTGTAGCTTCACAAAAACGACCACATGACTTTCTCTCCAAATGAATATTGTAATAAATGGCTTTGGAGCGTTAAGACAACAAAATAAACACCATTTACCAGCAACATTCTCTTGTTAAGTTAGCTGCCATCTGAAAGTTTCAAAATAAAAGCACTTCCTGTGCTGTTTATTCCAAAGTTTAACACTCATTTATTTAATTAAAACACGTGGTCTTGTTCATTATATCGGAATGTATACCCTATGGGTGAACACCTTCAATATTTAGATTTGTGAACAAAAGCTTAAAATGATTTCCCAATAATATTAAAAACTACCCTCCGTTTACTCTATTAAGACAGTGTCTCACCACGGCCAAAATTGAATAGATTAAAAAATAATCTAAAAGGAGGAAATCATGAAAATCTCATAAAAATAAACAACTCAGATTAAAAAGAAAAATGAAACAATTAAATGTGGCTTACTGAACATAAGATCTCTCTCTTCAAAGACTTTGCTAGTTAGTGACCTGATTTGTGACAATCAGATTGATTTATTTTGCCTCATAGAAACCTGGCTGCAGCAAGAGGATTGTGTTACTATAAATGAGTCAACTCCTACTAATTATCTAAATTTCCACATTCCTCGAAATACTGGGCGAGGAGGAGGAGTAGCAACCACCTTTCAGTCCGATTTATTGATTAGTCCCAGACCAATCAATAGCTACAACTCTATTGAATATTTAATCCTTGGTTTTCCTCATCCAAATTGCAAAGCACCAAAAGCACTTCTGTTTGTTGTTTTGTACCGTCCACCAGGCCCTTACTCTCAATTTTTTGATCAGTTTTCAGACCTTTTATCTGATTTAGTGTTAAATACAGATACGGTTATTATAGTGGGGGATTTTAAAATTCATGTTGACACTGAAAGTGGTAGCCTAAATATAGCCTTTAATGCTATCTTAGACTCAGTTGGCTTTGCTCAAAACATTAACAAACCTACCCACCTTTGTCTTCATTCTTTGGACCTTGTGCTGACATATGGCACTGAGTGTAAAGACATAACAATATTTTCTCATAACCCTGTCATGTCTGACCATTTTTAATAACCTTTGAGTTTAATTTAACCGAATACTCCACACCTGCAAGAAAATTTCATTATAGTAGATCAGACAATGCTGTAACAACCTTTAACACTAGGACTCCCAGAATTCTAACACTACTAGAACTCCCAAACCCGTCAATTTGGCGGTGATGATGTCATCGCATTACATTGATCAGAATGTTAAAGGTTTTCTTGCACGCTATAAAATTATGGTTTTGACAAAATTAATAGTATTTGATCAAAACCTATTAAGTTTTATTATTATTAATAAATAGTACTGAAAAATAATACAGAGTAGTGGGTACATTTTTAAAAAAAGCTTTACTAATCTGACCAAAAGCTGGACAGCTCCATGTTACGCCCCCCTTTCACTTCACGGACATAAACTAGTGCTAAAAATGCCTTCAGCTCATCCACACTCATGTCCGAGGAGGAATCATCTCCTAAAACTCTGCAGGCCTCAGCCACCCTGCAGCCCTGAACGTGGATGAGCATTTCGGCATCCACCAAGCAGAGGAACGCGGTCTGGGCATCTTGGATCTGGCGCTCTGTCAACGCGTTCTGGCTCTGACGCCTCCCTCTACTTTCTTCCTCTCCTACCACTGTCCACACAGTCCCATCCTTTCCTATTTCCTCCTTCCCAAGTGTGTGCTCGTCTTGCGATGAAAATGCTGTAAAGCGCAGAATAGATTGTTGTTACTGCGCTGCTATATCTGTGACCTAACTTATTGTTTATTTCTTTTTCCATTATCAGTACCTTGTTTTTTAGTTTCTCTCATGCCAGTGAGCTGGATTGCTGGGTTTATAGCTGGGCACTGGGCACCTGGCTCGTCTCCCTATCTCTGAACCTGCGCTGATTGTGGCACTGTTGCCGTAGTTTATATATTATTAGTGTACTAATCTGTAAACTATAGCCTAAAATGATAAAATTGTTACATAGGCTAGTCTTTTACTACCTTGAAATAATGCGCCACAACCTCCTGCTAATGGGACGACTCGTGTTTTTTTAGCTGGGGAAGGCTCACTCTCTGACTCGCTGTCACTGGAACTGAATGCTGACCAAGAGCCGTCAGAATCCCTCTCGCCGAGTGGAGCGGTTTTCCCAGTCTGGAAGGAGGACAACCGAGACCGCATCACCGTGGTAACAGTAACTGTGCAGTTGTTTGGCGGACAGAACAAGCCGTCTTTCATCCACATCTACAGAGGTTAGCCAAAGCTAACCTCTGTAGCTGTTCACATCCGTTGGTTCACAGTGGATGTTTCTTCAAACCTCGTCGCCCCGGACAATGTTTCCTCACCGCGGTTCATGAGGTTAGGTTTTGGGCAGAGAGATAGAAGTGATTTAGAATTAAATAATCTAAACGTTTTTCATTTTATGAGGTTTGATTTTGTTTGTATTGAACTCAGCTATCTTGGTGCTAGCATGCTATCTGCAGCACACGTGCTCAGTTTTGTGTTCTGTGTTTTTAAAGTTAAGACAAACTTTATTTAAAAAGGGTTATTTTAAACACACAAGATTGATCATAACGCGCCGTCCGCGCTTATGCATTTTAACCATTTTATTGACGGTATTTTTAAAGGTGTGTGTTCGATTCTGGTGTGAAGCTATCAGCTTCTTTTGTTAGCTTTAACTGCTAACAGCTTAGGACACGTGCTTGCCTGCTAAAGAATATTTACCCAGAAAGGGTGTTAGTTTTCAGTCCAGTAAATAATAGTTCCCTAAACATTATTTTACTAAACTTGATAACTAAGTAAACACCATTAAGGCCCATTTCTCCAGAAAGATTTGGCTCTTTTCCAAAATATTTCCTTAAATATTTTACCATTTCCTTTAATAATATTTCTTTAAATATTATTTCAATAACTAAAGGCAGCTAATGAGACACCATTGAGAATTAGTCATCCAGAAGGTTGGTTTTATTCAGCAGATCATTCTTTAAAACATTATTTTATTAAAATATTTAATCTGATCATGCATTGTAAATGGTTGTCTAAAGGTATGCTGATTATTGCCTAAGTTAGTTCCAAGACTAACTTAATTTCACTTCCAGATTCTTCAAGATAATCCTTGGTTATCAAACATAAACATTGCATGGTAAAGTTGCATCACTCTTTCGGTCATGATTTTCAATCATCTTTACCCAACTTGTTTATATTGTACATAGCCCATTAGTCGTCCTTATTCTTTAATTCTGCTTGGTAGTTAGTTGGATTGTTTTAGCATAGTAAAGAGTTTGTTGATTGAAATATGTTTGACTTTGAGTTGACTTATTTTTTTTAATAAATTCTTGTATTTTAAGAAATTGTGTGAATTCATTCCATGTGTGTGCAGAGTTTTGCTGTTCAATAATGTCAGAGCTTGGCCCACCCTTTTGATTTTGTCCTATTACCACCAACTTACTAGGCTGGTATTCACAGGACAACCCTTAACAGACCAAAATATTATTTGATAAAATATTACATTATTAATATTAAATATTAAATATTTTCAGATTCATAGTCACAACAATCGAGATGAATTGAACAATTGCAGACCTATATCCAATCTTCAATTCTTATCTAAAATTCTTCAGAAAATAGTTGCTAATCAAATGTGTGAGAATTTACACAGCAATGACCTGTTTGCAAAGTTTCAGTCAGGTTTCAGAGCTCATCATAGCACTGAAACAGCTCTGCTGAAAGTCACTAATGATATTCTTATGGCCTAAGATAATGGACTTGTGTCTGTACTTGTCCTGTTAGATCTCAGTGCTGCATTTGATACAGTCGATCACAATATTCTCTTAGAAAGGCTGGAATATGCTATAGGGATCAGGGGAACAGCGCTAGGCTGGTTTAAATCTTACTTGTCTGACAGATTCCAGTTTGTTCATGTAAATGATAAATCATCTTTAAACTCCAGGGTTAATTGTGGAGTACCACAGGGTTCAGTACTTGGGCCAATTCTCTTTACTATGTATATGCTTCCAATAGGTAAAATTATCAGGCAGCATAGGATAAATTTTCACTGTTACGCTGATGATACTCAGCTTTACTTATCCATAAATCCTGATGAGCCCAACCAGTTAGATAGACTACAAGCATGTCTTGTAGATATAAAAACTTGGATGACTTAAAATTTTCTGCTTCTAAATTCAGACAAGACAGAAGTTGTCGTCTTTGGACCAGAGTCTTTAAAAAAGAAACTGCTTAGTCAATCACTTAACCTGGATGGCATTAAATTGACCTCTGGTAATAAAGTAAAAAACCTTGGTGTTATTTTTGACCAGGACATGTCATTTAAATCCCATATTGTACAGGCTTCTAGGATTTCCTTCTTTCACCTCCGGAACATTGCCAAAATTAGAAATATCCTGTCCAGGAGTGACACTGAAAAACTAGTCCATGCATTTGTTACTTCAAGGCTGGACTATTGTAATTCTTTACTATCAGGATGTCCACAAAATGCAGTTAAAATTCTTCAGCTGATTCAAAATGCTGCAACAAGAGTTCTGATGGAAATTAAAAAGAGAGATCATATTTCTCCTATTTTAGCCTCCCTTCATTTGCTCCCTGTTAAATCCAGAATAGAATTTAAAATGATCGTCCTCACATATAAAGCCCTTAATGATCTAGCTCCATCATACATCAGAGATCTGATTGTTCCATATGTTCCTAACAGAGCACTTCGTTCTCAGACTGCAGGTTTACTGGTGGTTCCTAGAGTCTATAGAAGTAGAATGGGAGGCAGATCCTTTAGTTATCAAGCTCCTCTCCTGTGGAACCAGCTCCCAGTTTTAGTCCATGATGCTGCTATAGGCTTAGGCTGCTGGAGGACATAATGACCACTTTCACTCTCTTCGCAATATTCTCACACTACACTAAATTTTGCATGTTTGCTGTTATTTCAGCTCTTAACTTTATGTTCTCTCTCTTTTCTCTTCCTAGAAGCTACACCTGGCCTGACTCTGTGTCTACCTGTGACACCTTGCTGGAGGGGGGCATCGTCCAAGCTTCTGCTGGCAACTGTCAGGGTTTGGACATTTTGGACTTTGTTTTGATTTTGTAGTCATAGTTGTTTGTTTATTTCCTTTTGCCCCGGACTGTTTATTTCCTTCTACTGCCTCCTAGTGTTTATTTATGGTTAGGTATTTGTTCACTGTGCACTCTTCTTGTTTATTAGTTTATTTTTCTCTGTTCCTCCTCGTCCTGGTTCCCCTTCTGTGGTTTATTTATATTCTGTGTCCGTTCCCTTTATACTATTCTTTGTAGCATAGTTCCCTTATGTTTAGTTTCTATAGTTCTAATTCTCCCTCCTTATAGGCCAGCTTTAGTTATTCTTACATCTTGGTTTGTATTTATTTTAGTCCTCACATTCCCTGCTTCATTCCCTGTTTATTTCAGTCAGTGTTTTAGTTTTGTTACTTTTGTAATTCGGGTGTCTTTATGGGCTCTTTGTTTGTTCTTAGGTTGTTGTTGTTCCTATGTTTCCACTAGTTTCTCTGTTTACTTTAGTTCATGGTTATTCTAGTTTTCTAATGCTTTTGATTATTTATCTTGGCCTGTGTTTCTCTTTATTGTTAGTCACTTCACTCATGCTCAATCTTTGTATTTGTATCACCTGTTCCTTCTGCCTCCTTGTCACACCTGTTCTTGATTCCTTGATTACTTGCCTTTGTCTCTCTCTGAATATTAGTTGGTTTGTTTCAGTATGCTTTGGTGGTTCCTTGTGTTAAAACTCGCTCACACTCGCTACCCTCGTCCATGCCATGATCCTACAGTGTTCAGCCTTGTAGGTTTTGGATTTCACTCTGGTCAGTACCTCCAGTGTGTTTTTGTTAAGTTTTTTTTTGATACTTTGAATAAAGCTCTGGATTTCACAATGCTGCTGCCAAGCTCTTGTCTGCGCTTTGGTCCAACCCCAAACCACACCGTGACAGCAACAACTTAATGATCACCCTCTACCGATGATCCACATGGCCCTGTCTTTCAGTGTTTAGCCCTTTCTCTCTCCTAGACATGGCTACTGACTGAGAGCTTCTACTGTAACTAATTATGTGTGCTCTCTTTCAGACTCTAACCTTGAAAACTGGCTCAGAGATTATCTGTTCTTTCTTTCTAGATGAAACGACTAAAGGAGCTACATCCATTAACATTTACTTTTCCTTCCAATAGAAAGGACTCCTGGATCAGGTCTTCTGTGTTCTTTTTGTGTCTCTGCTCTGTTCTCTCAAACCCCACAGTGAGCCTGGTTCTGCTAGAGGGTTCTTCCTGTTAAAAGGGAGTTTTTCCTCTCCACTGTCGCTATGAGGGATTGCTTCAAAGTCAACGCCAGTGACTGTTCACTGCCTCTACATGTTCATCCAGGAGGAGTGAATGCTGCAAGTCTCTGACTCGATGCAATCTGCTGGGTTTCCTTAGATAGAAAAACTTTTTATCCAATTTGAATAAATAACTGAATCTGACTGCACTGTTCAATGGTTAGGATTAATTGGAATGTATGTACCTGACTTTGTGAAGTGCCTTGAGACGACATGTGTTGTGAATTGGCGCTATATAAAGAAAAACTGAATTGAATTAAATTCCGACTCTGGTTTCAAATGATGATTTCATTTATTACCCTCTTAAGCCCACGGGGTTTTAAAACCAATTTCCGCCTGAAATTACATACCTGAAATAAAGTATAAATCTACAGTTGTAAAGTCTACATGCAAACTTTTGGTACCTGTATAAAGGTAAGACATAAAGGATTCTTTTTCAGCCGGGACCACTCTTGCAACTGTTACTATATCCGATTTGTTTGTGATTAAACAATGAAAAAATAATTTTTTTTTTTTTTTTTTTTTTTTTTAGCCTTGCCAAAATTTATTATTGACAATCTATGGAAACCAATGTGCAAAAAGGCTATTCTAAAAAAAATAAATAAATAAAATGAAAAAACTATGTATACAAATCCGTAAAAAAGACTTATCTATGAAAAATTTCATAAATAATGATGGGCTGCAAACCTGACCAATGAGACTGATAGTGACTCTGACAAAACAAGCTTTGAATCAGTCCCACACAAACAGAAATGCAGCGTCTCTGTTCTAGAGCAGAGATGGCTGATTGTTTATAGATTTGTTACACAACATATGTCATACACAAGAGTAATTACTAACATAAAATAAGTAAAACATTGTTGAAATAGCAGACATATAACATAAATCTCTTGGAAATAGGAAGAAACACAGTGGCTTACTCTGGAAATTGCCCTCTCCTTTCCGAAGCTAATCTTCATCAAACTCTTCGTCAGCCTACTCGATGAAGTATATTCCATTTTCATGTCACTGGTCCGCTAAATGTTGTCCAATACTTCCAAACCGGTAGTTATCTGTTCTGTGCCATCATAAGTGACCAATCGATAAATACTACTACTACTACTGGAGCAGAGCCCAAGCTAGCAGACAGCAGACACCACACTGTAATTTGCATACTATAACGCATGAGATAAGCACACAAATTACATCAGAGGAGTACTTGTTAGAAAGACGAGTTATGCCTTTTTAGAAAGGTGAGTGTCTCATAGTTTGTTATGATATTAGACTTGAAGGGTGCTGCTAAAAGAAAGGAAGCTCTTTGTACTTTTGTGTTCAGAGTCAGCCTTGTCTGAGGGACATGGCTGACTTTTGAGCTCCTTTCAGAATGAACTGTTTTAGGGCACTGTCACTTTTATGGAAATTAGCTGTATCTGGCCGCGCCCAGCACTTCGAACACCTGAAAACGAAACGAAACCTATAAGACACAACAAAAAGTACTTACATTTCTGTCATCTGCAGATTTGCCACAAACAGTAGAGACTGAATTTTTCTTCAGTCTAAGTCTTTTTGCAAATCCTGACGTGTGCTGATGTGAGCTCTCAAAGCAGTATGGGGTCAAGTGATTTGCGCAAACTAGTACTGTCTTAAGCAATGTGACTGGAATATTGCCCTCAAAAATAAAATGAAGCCATGAATCTCCCCTGGTTATCCGACAGTGGGATAATGTGCATGGACACATGTGGGTCTTTGCAGCCAACAATAGAACATCTGCCTTTGAGGGTAGCCATTGTAACGAGCGTGCAAGGTAAAACCAACTGGGGAGACGTGATCCTCTACTGAAAATCAAGTGGGTGGAGCTCCGCTTCAGTTGCTAGTCAGGGTTGGGACTCAGGTAACATTGCTAGGTGCCAATGTAATTGTGACGTCACAATTAAACAGATTTTGAAACCGTGCATTTTCTAGAAAAAATAAAACATTCATTTATAGCCAAAAAACGGCTGTATGTTAGTTTATTTGGGTTTGGTTTGTAGAAGCATTAAAGACCCAAATGGAAGAATACAAATGATCAAAAGGTGAACTTTGCATAATAGGCCCCCTTTAAGTTGATGTAAAACTAGAAGTATTTGTGCAAAACTCATTTGGGGAATTGTTTGGTGAACATTAAAGCCTCCTCTTGCAAGGCATTTAAAAAAACAAAAAACTGGGAGCTTTTGAACTAGTTTTATAGAAATGGCCATTGTTCTGCCAGGCCTGCAAAAGCTATCTGAACTACCCTTGCCCTAAGTAAGAAAGGGATTGAAACTCTACCACTGATGGCATTTTTGCCCAATGTCTGACTTATGCTCTACCACTGATGGCATTTTTGCCCAATGTCTGACTTATGTTGAATCATAAACGCAGGCCTTAACTGAGGCAAGCGCTTTAGATGTTGATCTGACCTCTTTTGTGTTTTCCTGGATGAGTCAGTGATGCGTGCCTGGAGTAGTGTGTACAGTGTGTCCAGTAGTGTGTACACATTGAGAAAACGTTTCCACAGCACCCTGAAAGAAAGCATTTATTAGCGTTCTGAGTAGGTGGAGTCTAAAAACGAAGTTTAGAACAAACACATCTGCCGACGCATACGCATATCATCGGATCTTTGTCCAGAAACAGCGGAAAGACTAACAGTGTAAGAAATTAATGCATCATTACCTCTGATAATCTCATTAGATTGTCAACATTTTACTGACATCTCCCTCTGGAAAAAGTTTACACTTCCATTTAAGAGAATACCTGCTCAATCGTCACTGCTAATCACTTTACATTTCCATCTATGACAACCATTTAAACTCTTGACCATTTTGCCTTACCAGCTGACAGCTATTCCTAATTTTATATTTCATTTAAATGTGGATTATTAGCTCTCTCCATCTACTTGTCACTGCCATTTCCTGTCTTCATTCCTCTCTCACATCCATGCTTGTCGACACTCTCATTCCACCACCAACTACCAACCGTCTCGCTCTAAGTCCCCCAGCATTTGAAGCGACAATCCCAATGAGGAGTGCTGAGAGGAGATCTAACAGAAAGGAAAAAGTAATATAGCTCCACTCACACAGGTATATATGAAAAGAAAAAGATAGCAGTGGCCACAGAGCATAGTAAAGAAGATCCACAAGGAGCAATGTGTGATTCTCACTTTGCACTTACATATGATTTCAAAAGGAGCTTGGGAGGAGGAGGCCCAACAGTGGGATAGACAAGTGTTGTCTATGATTTTGTTAGAAAATATCCTGCAGAGGACATTATATTATTTTAGGCTTTATTTATTAATTATACTTCAAGCCCTATAGTATTTAATTTTATTGTTTTATAATTGGGGTATACATTTAGCTAAGAATAAGACTAAATTTTACCATATTTTTCTGAGCAGTCAAATTGATCTCATCACAGCATTGAACATTAAAAAGAGTTGTATTAAAGCAAATGGATAACTTAAACGCTATGCAATAAAAAACAATCCATTTTTAAAAGTTAAGATGTCAAACGTCAAGGAGTAGAGACCTTAAAACTATGAGCAGCTCTTATATAAATAATTTAAATAAAACATTTAAATCATCCATTTAACTGTGTCCTCCTACTTTGAACAACAATTATAAATAATAAAAAATATTTTCTAATTATAGAACAGCAACAGCATTATTATCTTTGCTTTTCTTATGGATTTCGTTTAAGACTTCCTATTTTGTCATGACAGAGGACCCAAATCCAAGCAGGAAGTCAGCGATATCATACTAAAGATGATTTACTTGGACGAGATAAATCCAAGGTATCACAATTGGCAAATAATTAAAGAAAAGGGCGAACAGGGAGAACAGGAAAACCAAAGGAAGGATCTGGCAATGACTGAAAGAAACTGAAAGCTGCTGAGGACAGTGATCAGTAGCATGGAAACCAGGGGAGTCCAATTAGAGAACCCCACAGCTAAGTGTGGAAATTGACTGAGGGAGAATAATAACAAACCCAGAACACAAAAACTACAGGGAACACAGGGAAATAACCAAACAGAACACAATAAAAGAAAAGGGTGCACAAAAGACAAGCGCAAAACATTTATGAAACTATGTTTACTGTATCTTTAACTTCGCATTTTTAATCTATCTTGCATTGTCCATTACTCAGGCCTGGGGACACACATGGGCAAGGTCAAAGATAGCGCCAGTGTTCCAGCTGCCAAAACATCAGTGCCACTTCCATTCTCATCATCCAGCAAAGGGTAAATATGTGCAATCTGCACTTTCTCTGGATCTCTGCAATGACAAAGGCCCTGGCCCCATCAGCTCCTTCAGGGTTATCTAACCACTGCTACTCAGTTTTCAACTTTATTTGATCAGAAATGTGTCATTCCTAAGTTATTGATCAAACACAGGGGGGCCTGGCTCCTGGTTTTACTCTAGCTGTCAAATTGTGTTAGATGCAATGTCTATTAAAAGAACAGACAGCATGAAGGGGTTTTAAAACTCCTCTAAATGCATAAATTGAGCCTCCCCCCTCAAGGCATGTGACACACTTTTGAACTTCTTTGTGGAAAATGTAAATAAGGTCAGGGCTCTTATATTACCACTTGCTTTTGACCCTTTAGTCTCTGTTCCTTGTTCTGCTGCTTTCTACCAAATAGAGCCTGTGACTTTGTTTCTTCTATATGGGGCTGATGATCATCTGTAGGTCCCCTTACTGATGTTGTTCCACCTTGATTATTTAAAGAGATTATTTCTGTTCTCGGCCCATGTATTTTGGCTGCTATTAATTCGCAGTCTGGCCTTAGGTGTGGTTCCTCAAAATATTGCCTCGATCCCACTTAGGCCTATTTTAAAGCTTCCCTTTTTCTGTAAAATTGTGAAGAAAATTTTTTACAACAAATTGGAAGTCCTGGAGACAAAATGAGAGGCTTGAATTTTTTCGGTCTGGCTTTAAACATTCTCATAGCACTGAATGTGTATTGTTGAGGGTTTTTATCGACATCCTCCTAGCTTCATATTAAGAAAATCATGCAATACTATCTTAGATTTTACCTTGGAGTTAGTAAATTACAATTATCACGCCTTCAGTTGGTGCAAAACGTTATTTTATGTTATGTCATATGTTATGCTCACTGTAATGGTTGCTTCTCCATTTTAGAGTTCATTTTAAAACTCTTGTATTTGTGTTTAAATGGTCTTTCCGCTCCCTACCTCTCTAAGCTTCAGCACCTGCACCCTCCTTCTAGGTCACTCAGATCAGCTGACCAGCTGTTGCTGGAGGTCCCAAGGACACGGCGGAAGGTCATGGGAGATTGGGGTTTTGCCGTTTCAGCTGCCAAATTACGAAAGGCTTTGCCGCTGCAAAATAAAAACCTTTTCACTAGCCATTTTCAAACTTGCTCTTTAGACCTACCTCTTCTCTTTGGCTTTTAACACAGTATAAGTCGTTAACTTTATTTAGATTTTTTAATGTCATATTTAGTTGTTGCTTAGATTTTTTTCAACCTTTAAACATTTTATTTGTTTGAAATTCTAACATTTTATTTATTTATTTTTATCATTCCTTTTGTTCCACCTTCTGGTCAGTGTCTTCTGTTTTTAAAGTGCTTTATAAAGAAAGTTGGCTTGGCTTTGCCCCTTAAACAAAGTGCACTTCCCCTTCAAGATGTATTTGACAGATGTGTTTTTAACTTAAGGACAATTTACTTCCCACTATTTCAAAAATGTTTCTGCATGATGAGTTTTGATTTACAATGACCAAAACTTAAAATAAATAACTTCCTGCTTGTATACCATTTTTCTCTTTAAATTTGTTTCTCATATATTATGCCCCAGAGCATTCAGTTCAGAGAAGGACCAAAATGCAAAGGCTGGGTTCTTGAATTCAAATGAGCTGATCTTGTTAACTCAATCATTCCAAATAATGAAGTTATTCCACAGCTGAATTATTCAACCGACAGAGAATACCAATGTAAAGATTTGTTTATGCCTTTTCTTTGAAGTCAGTGTTGAGTGTGCACTTACAGCAGCTATGCAACTGCACATTAGCAGTTTCTGTGTTACAGAGAAATTGTACTACATTGATGCTCACCTGCTTTAAAGCTAATAACTTATAAATAAATACATGCCAGCTTTTTCAGTAGTGCTTAATGCAAAAAAGGGAAAATACCTCTATCCTTTTTACATAAAAACTCTCAGTGGATTTGTAAAAGCAGCTTATGATAAAATTTACACACAGTGCTGTAATAACACTCCTTAAACCTTTTCACATTTTGCCCAATTACAACCACAAACTTCTTTATTGTTTATGGGATTTTATGTGATAAATATCAGAAACGGGCATAAATATACAGTGAAAGTAAAGAGATACATGGTTTTCAAAATCTGGAAAAAAAGAGTGACTTGCTTTTGTGTTCAGTTCATCTGAGTCATTACTCAGGTCTGGATATCCTGCAGTAAGGTGAACCTCCATTCTGGCTTTTTTACCTCCGTTTTTACCTCCTGGATCTGGTTTCGGAGGATTGTTTGTCTGTGCTCAGTACCCTACCTGCCTGCCTGCCTGCCTGTACGTCTGCTTTTCAACTATGTGGCTTCCTCGTCATGGTCTGAGCTCTGGTCCTGCCTCTGATAACCCTAATATGACACAGGGTTAATTCTCTGCCACACATAGTGTTCTGGATGAAGGCCAAAACATTAAAGATTTTTCTCATCTGATCAGAACACCTTCTTTGATAGGCTTAACTGTATCGCCAGCTTTCAACAATGGCATCTTGCCACTTTTACATAAAACTGAGCTCTGCATCCCTCTGGCTCCTCCAAACACAGCACACATATAGACTGATTAAATCAATTTTCTCTAAAATTCTATTAATGTAACGTTGATATGTAAAGGCTCACTTTGCCAAAAATTGGCTATTCCTGTTCAAGGTTAGGGTTCATTTAAGTGTTTAGCACATTCAGGCTAACCCTGTAAATAAGAAATTGTTATTAATGTTTTGCCTGGTGAAATAAAGGTTTGATAAAAATAATAAAAATAATTCTGCTTCTCCTTCTCTCACACTCACTACTTTCATGTCCCCTTTCACACCATCCATAAATCTCCTCTTTGGCCTTCTTCTAGGTCCCCTGTCTGGCAATTCCAGCAGCTCCAGCCTCCTCTTTATGTGTCAAAACTATCTTGGTCTGCCCTCTCTTGCTTTATCTCCAACACATCTAACATGACCTTTCCGTCTAAAGTACTCATTCCTGATCCTATCCATCCTTGTCACTCTCAAAGAGAACCTCAACATCTTCATCCCTGCAACCTCCAGGTTTGCCTCCTGTTTCTTCAACTGTATTACTGTCCCAAAACCATTAGACACTGCTGGTCTCACCACCGTCTTGTATGTCTTCCCTTTCATTCTGACACTCTTTTAGCACATAACACACCTGAAGCTTTTCTTCACCCATTTCAACCTGCTTGAACATGTTTTTTCACCTCTTTTACACACTTACTGTTTCTCTGGACTGTTGACCCTAGGTGCTTAAAATCCTCCACCTCTATCTCTGTTCCATGTAACCTCACGGCTCTACTTGGGCCCCTCTCATTCGTATTGTGTCTTACTCTGACTAACCTTAATTTGTCTCCTTTTCAAGGCAAACCTCTCTTTCTCTAGATTTTCTTCCACCTGTTTCCTGCTCTCACCACAGATCACAATGTCAGCTGGTTCATGGAAATTCCTGTCTAACCTCATCTGTCCACATTACCTTCACCACAGCAAACAAGAAGGGAATGAGAGCTGATCCTTGATGTTCTCCCAGTTCTGCCTTGAACTCTGTCACACCTACAGCACACCTCACCTCTGTGTTACAGTTCTAATAAATGTCCTGCACCACTCTCTAACATACCTCTCTGCTACTCCAGACTTCCTCATTCAATACCACAGCTCCCCTATCAGCAGCTTGTGATATATTTTTTTCTAGATCTACAAAAACAAAATACAGCTTGCTCTGTGCTTCTCTATCAACATCCTCAAAGCAAATATTGCATCTGTAGTACTTCTACTTGGCATGAAACCTTACTGCTGCTCACAGATCCTCACTTCTGACCTCAGTCTAGCTCCCACTACTTATTCCCATAACTTCATTGTATAACTCACCAACTTTGTTCCTCTGTATTTAACCAGAACTCTGCACATCTCCCTTGTTCTTGAAAATCAGTACCAGCATACTTCTTCTCAATTTCTCAGGCATATCTAACATATTATTGAGCAGCCCAGTCAAAAGCTCTTCTGCTGTCTCTACTAGACACTTCCATACCTCAACAGGTAAATCATCAGTATCGACTACCTCTCCACTCTTCATCCTTTTCAATACCTTCTTTACCTCATCCTTACTGATCTTGGCTACTTCCTGATCCCCAATAGTCCATTTATTGCTCTTTGTTCTCCCTCATTTCCCTCATTCATCAACTCTTCAATATACTCCTTCCATCTTCCTATCACACTTTTTGGACTTGTCAGTAGATTTCCAAATTAACCCTTAATCACTCTAAACAGATAAACATCCTTTCCATCTCTGTCCCTCTGTCTCACCAACCTGTATAACTACTTCTCTCCCTTCTTACTGTCCAACCCATCATGCAAATAACTGTATACCCTTTGTTTGGCCTTAGCTTTCCTTACCTTCATTTTACGCTTAGTCTCCCTGTACACCAGGTGGCTCTCTTCTTTGTTCATAGTATTTCACTTTGTCTTAGCAGATGTCTACATACACACTTCTGTACTTCCTCATTCCACCACCAAGTCTCCTTATTAATTTTCCTTCCAGAAGGTATGCCAAGTATTGTCCTACATATCTTCCTAATAGCATTAGCTGTAGTTGTCCAGTCATCTGGAATAACCTTCTAGCCACCCAGACCCTGTCTCAACTCCTCCCTGAAAGCCACACAACTTTCTTCTTTTTAAAGCTCCCACCACTTTGTCATCTTGACTGCCTTTGTCCTCTTCATCTTCTTCTCTACCAGAGTAATTTTACACACCAGCATCCTGTGATGTCTGGCAACACTCTCAGTTACCACTACCTTGCATTCACTGAGTTTTCTCATATTACATTGCCTACATAAGATGTAATCCACCTGTGTGCTCCTACCTCCACTCTTGTAAGTCACCTTGTGTTCCTGCCTCTTCTAGTAGAAAGTGTCCACTACAACTAATTCCATCCTCTTTGCAAAGTCTACCACCATCTCTCCTTCTGCCTTCCTGTTCTGGATAGCAAACCTGCCCATCACTTCCTTTTCACCTCTGGTTCCTGTTCCAACATTTCAATTGAGATCTGCACAACTCACCCTTCTCTCATTATTGAACATCACACCTTCACTTTCTAGCTTCAGACTCATCACGCTAGCAGATACTTTTCACCTCTAGAACAAACTCCTCCTTCAAGATAACTCCTACACCATTTCTCATCCCATCCACCTCATGCTGGAACCCTGTGCCTAAAGTTCTAGCCTTGCTACCTTTCCACCTGGTAAGTCCACCTTCCTCCTCTGCATCATGCCAGCTAACTCGTTTTCCTTGTCATAGTCCCAACATTCAAACTACCTACTCTCAGTCCTAGACTCTTGCCTGTCCTCTTCTCTCTCTGCCTAGGAACACACCTTCATCCTCTTCTTCTTTGCTGACCAACAGTAGCCCAGTTTTTACTGGTACCCGGTTGGTCAACAGCCCCAATGCCGGTCGTTATTAACCTGGACCTCAACTAATCTGGGTAATTTACCCAAAATACATTTCTTGTAATATGAAGCAGTTAGTAGTTTAAATTAACACCTAAAAATACATCTAGTCAAAGATTAACAATTACTGTAGCATCTTAAGCAAATCTAGAGCAAGTATATCTACAATTGCAGAATAAAAAAAGAAACTGCAAAACTTTGGGCACCAAAGACTCTAACAACCTCAAACTCCTTTTAACCATGAGCTACATGGGAGTTTAAATCGTGCTTTGGATTTGATTTGCTGCACTTGAGAAACATCTCAGTTGACTTGTAAAATGATTTAATTTAAACCACCTATGTTTTACACAATGTAGAAATGAGGTAAGGTGGGTGTCTAGTGCAGAATACAGACCTATCTATGATCTATGAACTACCTCATATGGTGGAAGCAGAAAGAATTACCGTGGCAGTGTCTTCAGCATAATCACAAATCTGTAGAAAGACAACGCACATTTAAAAAAATCGAGAATCACACAGAACCAGAAGCTTTTTAAAAAAAATCCAGTAAACAAGAATTGATACTGTTTGAGCTGACTAGAAAAATTCTACACAAATTGTGATATTTACCATAAAGATTCAAGCTAATAATACATTAACATTAGAAATGTAGCAGTTAATTAGATTTGTAATTAGATTTGTAACAGTGGGTATTAGGACAAATGTCAGTATTGATCCTCTTTTTTTAATCTGCAAAATTAGCTATGTACAATGTTCTATATGCCTAGTAGCTGTGTAATGGGTATATTAAGCCTTTCAGATTAAGTACCAACAAATAAGAAGTTGGCTTGCTAAAACCACTGGGCAGTTACAATTACACTTTCAGCTCTGGGAATGGGATTGTGATGGATTATGGCTTCCCCGTCTGACCTTGTAATTTTACTGACCAGATTAGGAGACTGTCATACATAATCTTCTCAAAGGACAGCAAAGGTCAAATAAGGGATAACAAGAGTCAGTGTCCCTTGTGTCTTCATTCCGATTCATTTTCTTGTTTTTTTTTTTCATTTTCCTTATCTGTACATGTGTATTATTTATCTTTTTATGTATTTGCTGGTATGTGGAGCTCTGCTTTTTCCTTTGTAACTATCCAACTGTGGTTTTTTAGGCAAGTATATGTGCAAGGTGCAATCATCAGACACAGCAGTCATGACTGACATACTGACATTAAAAAAATATAAGAACAATCATGATGCAGCTGGGCTGTTCTTAGGAGTCAGAAAATAGAAAAAAAAACAATAATTTTTACAAACCAGTACTTTAAAGAAATTTAAATCTTTTTTCTGACAAAAACCTTCCAACACAAATATCTCAAATAGATGTTTGTCCACTTTTTGGCAATACAGAAATGACTGAGTGAGCACATTTACTCATGAATCATACTCACAAAAAGTTATGATAAAACTAACAACAGAATGATTTAAAGAGTGTATGGTGTCTGACAGGCTGTTTTGACACATAACTGTTGTGCAGTTAAACCCTCACAGGTAAAACACACACTGATTTGGCCTAGAAAAGTAAGATTTTCAGCTGCTTCCATTCACTATATTTTACACATTCTGTATGCAGCTGACAAATACAAATATCTTGGTGAAACAGTTGACTGGAGAAAAGAAAGAGTGCTGAAGCATGATTGTGCACCTCAAGATAACAATACTGGTCAGACCAGAAGCAGATATTACAACATCTAACTGAATACTGCAAGAATTTGAGCTGGTGTTTTTGCTGTCATGACTTTTTTTCTAAAGCAGCTCCTGTGTTGTGGTTTCATCTACACGTTTGGTGTGGTGTATGTAACGTTATCACTTCCTGTGCTGTCATCTGCCTCGTGCTTGTTTTCTTTATTTCAGTCTTGCCAAATATTTGACCCTCTCAAAAGGAATCCATCTTAGAAAAACAACTGTATCTATTATTAAAAACTATCACAAAACCTTATATTATTATGCCAAAAGTTTTGAAATGAAATACATTTCATAGTAAATATGGTTTACACAGGGAGCGCAGATTGCAACAATCCATATTTTGTTTTCAAATTTTCTACAGGACAAAATAAAAACCAGAAAACCTTGTCTGCATAATTTGATCCTTCATAGATCTATCCTGGTCAGCTCCTGCCTTTTACAAAATTTGGGCTTGGGATGGCACCAAACCATTGTCTCTCCTAGGGCACCAAAATGGCTATCATCAGGAGTGGGGAGTGTGACCCCACAGTGTGATATTGGACAAAAGTAAGGCCCTTCTTATGAGCTTTTAATAGTCATTCAAGATGAAACCAACATAACAAAGATGGCTCACTTCGAGTTCCTTTTTCTTGTCAAACTTTCCTTAGAATTAAGGCAGGTGTTTGAGGCTACAATTTATCTGTGGAAACTTTGAGTTCAGATTTCAGAGACAGAGAGATTGATATACCTTTGGCAAAGTAAAATCTTTACTTCTCTTCATAATTTCCCTTTAAGTAGTTTTTTAGTTAATGTATTGTTTTTGTTTCTTTACTCCATTAATCATTACAAAATATTGGTGTAATTCCTAATAGGGTAATTGCTGATTCTGACTAGATCCAATATAGTCAGTCAGTCATTTTCTACCGCTTCTTCCACAGTGGCACGCAGGGAAGCCGGTGCCTATCTCCAGCAGTATATGGGCTGGACAGGTCGCCAGTCCATCGCAGGGGAACACAGAAAAAGGACAAACAACCACACGCACACTCATTCATGCCTAAGGGCAATTTAGAGAAACCAATTAACCATGTTTTTGGAGTGTGGGAGGAAGCCGGAGGAAATAAATACCCTTCAGGTAGATTATTTTGATAGATATGAGACAAATATATTTTATTCAATCAACCTAGATAGATTTTTGATACATAAACAGAATTAAGTAGCCCTATCAATTGCTACATTCAATAGTTCACAAGTTTTTTATGCTCGTTACTTCTCTCCAAAAACCCTGTGTTTGTGAATGATAGATGGTGCAAATCCGGCCATTGAACTATTGAAGAGGCGCTCTGCAGTAAAAACATTGAGCTGTTGGCATGAAGACATTCTATCTGCCATAGTTTACACGTTATTGCGATAACGGTGTATGTTGCCCCTCTCTGCTAGGAGAGCTGCCTGTGATGTCATCCACACTGTTACCAGCATACTGCATACACAGCATCCCCTAGTCCTCTTCCTTATCTCCAGGGACTTCAATTGTGTCTCCCTGTCCTCAACTCTCCCCACCTGCACTCAGTATGTAACCTGATGCCCCAGAGACAATAAAATGATGGACTTTTTGTATGCCAACACCAAGGAGGCATACTGCATACGGCTCATCATCTTTCCCTCCCCTAGGGGGCTCAAATTACAACATGGTTCATCTCCAGCTTGTGTATAAACCTCTTGTACACAGAGAACCAGCTGTGACACGCGCAGTGAGGAGACAGTCTGGGGAGACTGAGGGACATTGACAGCATCACAGACTGCATCACGAACTACGTTAACTTCTGTGTGGACAACACTGTGGCCCTGATGTAGGGACGATCTTTCTCCATTAACAACCCCTGGATCAACACTGAAAATAGGCTCTCTTTGGATAGCCTTTCGATCAGGAAACAAGGAGCTGTGCAAAAGGAACTGAGAAGAAAGATCAAGGATGGGGAAAACATCTACAGGAAGAAGATGGAGGAGCAGCTGCAGCAGAACAACATCAGTGAGATTTGGAAAAGCCTGAAAAGGATTTCCCCAAACTCCCAGACTGTAGATGTAGAGTGGGTGATTGATTTGAATCAGTACTTCAACATGTTTGATCAGACCTTCTCCCATCACTTGCACTCACCTTCTGCAACCTCCATTATATTCGATGCCAGCCTGTTTTTCTTCACAGAACTTCAAACCTCTTAGCTCTCAGCCATCACTTACCTTCTCTGCATCAGAGGACTCCGTCTCACAGTCTTCCTCACCATTATTCTGTCCATTTCAACACTTTAGGTGAGGATCGAGCAAGACAGTAAGGTGCGAAGGGCTGCAGTTCAGGATAGCATCAGCTCCAGGCTCCCAAGATACTGCACTGTGTGACATCAAGGGATACGTATTCAACATGAGCCTGAAGCTGAGAAAAGTACCACAGCTTTTGAAGACCTCCTGTGTGTTGCCAGTGCCTAAGACCACACATCCAAAGCACCTCAGGAGCTACAGGCCGATAGCACTGATTTTGCATCTGATGAAGACCCTCAAGAGGTTGGTCCTCAACCATCTTCATCCCTTGGTGAGGTCTTTGTTGGATCTACTGCAGTTCGCGTACCAGCCTGGCATCGGGGTGGATAATGCCGTCATCTACCACTGTGAGGATAATATTCTTAGATTTCTCCAGTGCTTTTAATACCATCCAGCCTGGACATCTGAGGTACAAGCTGGAGCAGTCAGGAGTGGACCACCATCTTTCCCAGTGGAAAGTGGACTACCTCACTGGCCCTGTAGCCATGTGAGGACATGGGACTGTTTCGCTGACAAGCTGGTCTGCAATAAGGGGGCCCTGCAGGGAACTGTGCTGGCACTGTTCCTGTTCACCCTCTACACTGCAGACGTCTCCATCAACTCTCCAGGTTGCCATCTACAAAAGTTCTCTGAGAGAGCTGGTGGTGGACCCAGGCACAGACCCATCACACTGACAATAGTGAACATCCAGGGAACTGAACAGTAAACTGGAATGGAGTAACAACTGATACTTCCTTTACAGGAAGGGTCAGAGCCGACTCTACCTGCTGAGGAGACTGAGATCTCAGGAAAACATTTTATGACACTGTGGTGGCATCAGACATCTTCTATGGTGTAGTATGTTGGAGCTGCAGTTTATCTACAGCTGAGAGGAAGTGGGTAAATACGCTCATCAAGAAGGCCAGATCTGTACTGGGATGCCCCCTAGACCCAGTGCAGGTAGTGTTCCGGACATGCAGGACAAAATAAACATTTAAATAAACATTATAAAGAAAAATCACCCCACTCATTTTAATCTTTAGATTTAGCTGAAATCCATGTTAGTATTTTCTTTTAGTCCAGTTTAAATTGACAAGCTATTCCATATCCATTACCTAAAAAGCTAAAAATACCTCCATCTAATGCTAACTGATCAATATTTCAACAACACACATGACTGCCTGTCATAAAACATTACTTCTCAACTGGTGAGCTTAACTCTTAAATTTAATTGAAAGTCCACAAAAAGTGGTTTTCCCATTTTCAATCTATTTCCCATTTTAAATTCTTGTTTTGCTGCTTTGAAAGTACTCCAACTAGAAGCAATTGAATTAAGGGTAGGGAAAACACAAAGTTATCAGACGTTTTTGGAGCATTTGAATTTTAGGTTTAAAAAAAGTAAAATGGAAAAAAATGGGAAAGTTAATACCAAGTGTAGAATAAAGTCAGGAAGCATGGCTGTACTATAGCTCTGTAGGATTTGAAGGGGTTTCAATGAACTATATCCTGGAACTACACACACTACATTAATTACATTACACACTCATTATTACAACAGCAAATATGCTATCAGGCTGAGGAAGCCATTATGTTTATCTCTGCACTCCATTTGGAATGAGGGAACAGTGATGCAGCACTGCAAAACAGAACGACTGTTAATTGAAGATGTTTGTCTAACACCGACCCACTAGTGTTCGATTGCTCGTTGTTGAAAGGTTCACACAGATGGTGCATGCAGCAGTCATTTCACATGACTGATTTTCACTTAAATATTGGCCAGCAGAGACAGAGTTAGCCAATTCAGGCAAATTAAATTCCTATCTGCTGCATTATCGAATCAGGCATGACAGTCATCTCTGCATGCTTACATGGATGCATGGATGACTAGAAGCGTGCAGATGAGTCTGGGATACCTTGTGATAAAAAGAAAACCATGAAACATGGTAAAGAAGCTTTTCTTTAGGCATTTTTATGGTGCAGTTGCACTGTTCTCTATTTTTATTGCCACCTCAGGTACAGATGTGTAAAAAATACATTTGCTTAAAACATCTTTATTGCAGCAGCAGTGAAGAATATGAAAAATCCAATCTTTAATTTGAGTAGATTTATATAGTGGGAGAAAAAAAACAATTACATTAATAATTTGTAAAATAAATAATGAAGCATTTTGTTTTTTATTTATACTTTACTTACACCTTGTTTTTTGTTTTTCAAGGGTGCACATTTAATTTTATATGTACACCCTAGGATTTCCGAATGGAAATTCTGGCACTCAGCATGGCGGTTGGACACGTCGCGGCACACACAGCTGCAGTAGCTCTAGGCTTTCCCAGTCAGGGCTTTGAATATTTGTTTGTATGCATCTTTCTTCTGGTTTGACACTTAATCTGTGGAGCAACCATAATCTACTGTCGCCGTGATCTGCCTAACATAGGAGTTTCCTTGGAATGGCATGTTACAGGTTAGTTCCTTAACTCACATAAAATCCTGACAGACATAGCTAACAGCCTGGTTCTCCAAAACCACGAGGAGACAAAGATGGCGCTGTAACTACAACCCACAGATGTTTGGGTTTTGGTTTGCTTCTGTGTTCGTGTTTTGATAATTTCCTTGTTGTTAGGTTCTTGCCTAATTCAGTTGTTCTTTGTGTTGCCATATTAGGAAATTCCTTTGTACAAAGAACATAAAACAAGAATAAACTAAGAAACAGTTTCTTAGTTTATTCTTGTGTTATGTTTTTTTGTACATTTGGATTTATTTCTCATAGGGTGTATTCACACCAGCCCATTTCGGTCTACTTCAAAAAGACCAGAGTTCGTTTCCCCGTTTGTCCGGACCATTTGTGCATGTGTGAATACACTTAAGGGAACTCAAGTGTGTACCAAACAACTGAACTTAGACCTATTTTATAAGGTGGTCTTGGTTTGCTTCCAAATGAACTATGGTGCGGTGCTGGTGTGAATACAAACCGAAATATACGTCTCTTTGGACTGAACGTTATTCTGAAATCTTACCTGAACTATTGCTTACCAACACTGTTTTCTGCGTGTTTTAGCTTAGTGCAGAGCAAAGCATGACAATATGTATCTTTAAGAACTATAGTATGAGAAGATGAGAACAGCATTGAATATATTTTTAAGTCTTCCTGCTATGAGCAGTCATTAATTACATCTAAGAGAAGCTGTGGCAATGTTACACCCTGTGTTTATAAGACAGTGATCACTGTGAAACAGGCTGTTACAAATTTGTTAAAGACAAAATGATACCTGAGTTGACATGTTAAACTGTTTTCAGCATTTTATATTATTTATTAGCACGGCTGGCCCACCTAGTATTACTAAAACAGTAGTTTCTATATGTGCAATATTCCCTCTAAGGATATAGACCCTTAACTGCCAATGTTGCAAAGATTTCCAAATACAACTTGTTCTATAACATGGCTGAAAGCTCAAAGGATTAAGCAAAAATTTACTGTACTACATTAGGCCTTCCTGTTATCTGCTGAAAGTCTTGCTCTCGCTCTTTAGCAGCATGAATAAACTGACGATTTGACGTGACATAGAAAATAAAGTCTCTTTTTATAGCTTCCTACATCTGTATCCTTTCTCTTCATTAATTTTTAAATACTTAACTGAAAATAGCTAAATTTGAGTTAGCTATTTTCCGCTAAAACCTATTCAGTTTTGCTTTAGACGAGGGACACTGTTTTCTTAAAAAGGCAAAGTTGTTGCTGGAAACAGTATTTGGAATAATCTGAATAAAAGAGGTAGTCCTATGTCCATTATATCAAGAAAAGTAAACTGCTACTAATTAATGTTGTAGTGGCACTCTTTCTGTGGTAGAGGTACCCTAATTACATAACCGAAGATTAGACCTTCGGTTATGTATTTAGATTAGATTTAGATTTAATTTCCTCTCCAGTAAAGCATCAACTAACAACGAACCTTACTAGATCTTGAGCAGGGTTTATTCACCTTAGAAATCAAACTGATTTATAAATCATTTCAGAGCTAATTTAACTATGTCCCACATGCAGGTTACCATTGATTAGAAATAGAAGCTAAAATCAGCAATTTCTTAGTGTTTTCTTTTCCTTTTAGATGCTGTAGAAACATATAAACCAAAAGAGTTTGTAGCCTACAATGACATCTGAACTGGCTCAGTTGAAGTGTAAAGTAACTGGAAATGCGCCAATAAGAGATTTTGAGGCCAATCTCCAATCACCGATTTTGTAAAGCTCTGACCTTCCAAATACTCTGTAAGAAATACTAATAAAAACACTTTTGCTGTCCTACCAAGAAAACATTTAGTAAAACACAACAATGTTTCTTTACAGAGCTGTCTCTCTCTCTCTGCATCACGGAAAATAGTAATATCCTCCAGGTTATGGGCCACAGTTATCTGAACAAATAAGACACCAAACCTCAGCAAGAACAAATATTTTTGTTCTTTCACCCAGGACATATATTTCACAAGAACATAAGTGCTAGACCCTTGGGAACCCTGGACAGACTCTTTCTACTGCAGCCTTGGTATAAAATAGTACAAAAATACTGTAAACAGTATTTTTGTATATTTCCTATAGAGTAAGTAGACTTTTACAGAAAGACTGTTAACATTTACAGCATATTCTCTAATGGAGAGATTAGGACTCTTTGAAAGCATAAAATTAAGCAATTTTGTCATAAAAAGTTCAGCCTTCCTGTTATCTGCTGAAGTCTCTCTTGTTGCCGAGGCAGCCTGAAGGAAATGTTGACATGCTTGTAAAGAAAGTACAAATTCCTTTCTAAAAGCTTCTTACACTTACACTGGTACTGAAAATAACCGTTGCTTCTTTTAAAAAAAAGAGGATTGTTTTTGGCCCAACTTGTTAGTGCTTATATGAGGTATGTTCTCTGATCTGGAAAAAGATTTGATTTTTAACTTCTAACCGACTCTGGTCGTTAAAAGTGGCCAATTCCACTCACCAACCACATCTTGGTGCATCTATAAAGCAAAATGTTTATTTTTTTCAATTTAAACTATGTTTTGGGCATGTTTTCTTCATATTGTATATTTGAGGAGATGAAAAACATTTGACTTTTCAAATTGCTCTTCTGACTACAAGCAAATTTAAGAACTGATCACTTTATTGGAACTGGTACAAACGCATGGCACACTCACTTCCCCATTGCAGGCAAACCTCCTTACCATTTTTCAACTTAATGGCTGTAAGCAGTAGTACCTATATAGAGGTGTCTGGATATGCATAACTATTAATTTATCGTTAAATAAAGGATGTATAGATATTCTTGGGCTTCTGGGATACTTTAATCTGTTAATACATAGACAAAGTCAAGACAGCAGTGCCCGCAGAGAGGGGTGTACATTTACAAACAATTTCTCACAATCATTCAAGCAAACCTTTGGTGTGCTGTGTTTGCAGATGTTTTCTGTGATGTTTACATGCACGAGCACCCAGCCCAACAACCCAGCACCTAATCACATTCCATTTCATTCCCTGAATTACTGGGCTCCACCTCGATTTCTATTTTCAGACACTCTGATACCCACACTTGTTACCCTTTTCTGTGCACAGTAAGTCTTTTCCCACCATTTTTTATGTATAAAAAATATTTACTTGATTGTTTCTTGGAATCTGATAAGATATTAGGTGAATTGATTTGGTATTTTCAGACGGCAAATCTCAAGGAAAATTGCATGTTTTTGAACATCTGAGGAGGGGAGGCATCTTTACATGTACACACTTGATGATTAGTGAGGATCTCTCTTTCCGTGAGAGGTTGGACTAAACTCATCCCGCCATCCTCCAATCCTGTCTCTTGGATAATGGGCTTTCTTTTATTTGTCTGACACAAACATCCATCTCTAATCCACCTGCATTTCTAACCTTTACGTATGCTATGTGCATGTGCTGTTTTACCAGAACATTCTGGTCCTTTCACCAAAACAAGAGGATGAAAATATTTAAATTAAAATGTATGTTATTACTTTTGATGTAACAGGGAATGGATCGTAGCTTGACAAAAGATTTAACTGAATGGCTCAAACAGCATTTTTTTGGATTACAAGCATGGTTCTCAATGACGTGGAAATAGAGACTCCGGGTAAAAGCCTTGAAAGACAAGCAGGTATGAAACCGTCAGCCTTCTGAGCAGGATGACAACCTGAATAAATCAAATGGAGGCAAAGCTGAGAAAACGCGACAGGGCAGATACGTTGCCAAACGCACAAGGCTGCAAAGCTATGGAGAGGTTTCGCTCATATTTCTTTCTTGTGTCATGGCAATAAAGCTTGCTAAATTGAAAATGTATTTAAACCAAGACCCTGAGAGGAGATGAGGAAGGAGAGATAAGTTAAGCCTGCTATAAATGAAAATGCATGAACATTCTGCCCAAAAATCTTGGTGAATTTATGTTAAATGTGACCACTTATTTCTGTGTTTCTCTGCAAGTTGCATAGTATGCTGCGACAGCCCCTTCAATTCAACACATTTCAGCAGTGACCGTTTTTGAGATGGATATTATAGCTCACTGCCAAGGTTGGCATCAAATCAGGGAGCAGCACAAGTACTAAGAAATAGAAAATGTTCTGTCATAAATGCAGTTTACGGATTTTCTGTTGCTGCCCATTTGCATATTAAGTAAAACCTTGTGTCTTGAACAGTGTAAGAAAAACAGTAAGACAATGTGGCTGTAATATTCGACTGGCTAATGATGCCGAAGGTGGTATAACTACCACCTTTAACAAATTAAAGGGTTATTTGAACTACTTTTGATCAACTTTCCTTCAAGCTCTAAAATACTTTAACCCAGAACTATACACCATTAAGGCATAACAATGTGACCACCCTCCTAATAGGGTTTTGTTTCCCTTTTTGTTGCCCTGACCTTTCAAGCCGTAGACTCCACGTGATTCTTGAAGGTGTGCTCTGAAAACTTGGGGACTTGGGGATCACTTGGGGACTCTATGCACCAGATGTTTTTTGTGCAGCAGATTCCACAGGTGCTCTATCGGAGTATGATCTGGGGAATTTGGAGGACAAGCCAACAACTCAACAACTGTGGTCTTTAAACCATTATAGATAGAGCGCATTATCCTGCTTACAGAGGTCACAATGATAGGTGAATGCCATTTATTTGAAAGGGTGCTTATTGTCTGTAACAGTGCTTAGATAGGTGGTATATGTCAAAGTAACTGCCCAGAGCACCATTGGACCACATTTTATAGATACTGTGCAAACTGGGAACTATTAACTACAACTATTATTTGGATAAGTTTGACTTGAATTATATTTATAAATTAAAAGACCTTATTTAGAAAATTCAATTTGTTAGTACCCAATGACTCTAATAAGTTACATACAAGAGTAACTTGTCAGAATGGTGTTGATTTTTATTTTTTGTGCAGGTATGCTTGGTGCTTCACAACATCAGTGTATTAGGGCTTTAGGTGCAGCAGATGTTGAAGAAGGAGGGACTTGTCCAGGGTCCCATCAATGCAATGAACGTCACTGCATGTCAGTGTTCCACATTCCATCACACAAGACCAAAATTTAAAATTGCCTTTAAGAAATTGTACTTGAGTCACACTACTAGCAAAACGCCTCCAAGAAATGTTGCATTAAAACGCCACTTGTGGTTTCATCTGGTGCACATGGCTTTGCCTCGTAGATTATGCGGTTGAAAGGGTCGGGAACAAAAAAATATATAAATAAATAAACAACAATCAGGTTCCAAAATGTCCCAGGCGCTCTAATCCTCCCTGGGGACAAGTGGATTAGTGGACGCGCGCACAACGCAGGCAATACAAACGCACACCACACACACACAGCCACACAGACAGACAGACAGACAGATAGATAGATAGATAGATAGATAGATAGATAGATAGATAGATAGATAGATAGATAGATAGACGGTTCAAAACTTGTTTTTTAAGCCCACCCTGATTGGGGAAGGCGTTGCAAACCTTCAGCGCATTCAGGATGGAGCAAGAGCCACACCCTCTCAGAGTGGGACATAATAACGGGTTTACGAATCCCTGTTTAATATTTAATTTATATATCTTAATCATGGGTTTTGTGCCCCACAATGCAATTTAAAATATTTTAATTTATTTTTTAGGTAACCTGTTACCCATTACATATTTTAGTCTAAATTAAACAATTTAATCCCCCAAACCTGACTGAAAACCTGCTTTTTCAGGGTAACCGTTTGTTTTCTCGTAGCAGCAAGAACCTAGAAGATTTAAACCACCTGTGAATGTGTAGAGCTGGTGACCTATTGTTCACACTTCTCTGCAGGGTTGATCCATGCTCAGAGTTGCTGCGGCGCCAGGATTTTTGCTTCCGTTTTTTCACGCAGACCTTTGATCAAAGTTGGATCCAACCACAACTATAGATTTGTGCTTACTGTATGTGTAAAAAAAAAAAACCACACACCTATATCTATCTATATCTACCTTCAACTCAGGCAACAGCTTTGACCCCCCAGCCGGTCCCGAAGAGTGCACAGAATGTCATATTTTTCGACAAGATATTAAGTGAATTTAAGAGTTCACTCACCCGTTTATATTTTGTCTCAATGTTGGATCGTCCTTTTCTTGTCTCCATGTCCTCTCCTAGGATTGAGGATTCAGTTTTCTTCTATTATCTTAGTGAAGGCACGCACAAACACCACAGCCTGTATCAACCCGCGTCTCTGTATGGTTTGTCTCAGTTTGTCCCGGGGAAAGAGCAGGACAGACCCCCAGGACGCGGTTTATCCATCGTGGTCGAGAGCGCAAAAAACGCGCTCTGCGCCCTGAAAGCAGTCCAGATGACAGCGTATCCTTCCGAAAGTTCAAGTCAAAACTGCTGCCTATAAAGGCATTTTGTAGAAGTTGGAATGGTAGCAGATCCGCCTTCTAAAAGGAAAGTTTAAACACAGGAGAGGAATGGCTTTGATCGGAGGAGAGAGAAACGGGAGTGAAGGACTCAGGAGCTGAAAGAGGGAGGGACAGAGGAAGAGGGAGAGAGAGAAAGAGCTAGAGAAAGGAGGCATGAGTCCGACACGCTTCACAGGCTCCCGGTTCCAAACGGGTCCATTCATCAGCGTTTTTTTCAAATAGAATTAATCTTAGTTTTTTATTGGCTACTTTATATAAACATGCATCTCTATTTATAAGAAAAACAAAACAAAACAAAAAAATCATATGCCTTTGTGGTGAATTTATATACTGTCAATGTGTCTCTATGCCCAGGTTGCCAGACATTTGAATTTTTATCTTTCATCTATATTGTATATACATTGTATACATTTACATTGTATATACATTGTAAATATACACTCACCGGCCACTTTATTAGGTACACCTGTCCAACTGCTCTTTAACGCAAATTTCTAATCAGCCAACCCCATGGCAGCAACTCAATGCATTTAGGCATGTAGACATGGTCAAAACGACCTGCTGCAGATCAAACCAAGCATCAGAATGGGGAAGAAAGGTGATTTAAGTGACTTTGAACGTGGCATGGTTGTTGGTACCAGACGGGCTGGTCTGAGTATTTAAAAAACTGCTGATCTACTGGGATTTTCACGCACTGCCATCTCTAGGGTTTACAGATACAGAACTAAAAAACAATCAAATTAAGAGAGCAAAACAACAAAACAGAAACCAATAACTTGCCATGCTGAGGTTCCTATGCCATCTTCTATCAGGCAAGGGGGGGTGTCATCAACATGATGAGAGACATAGTCTCTTGTGGGGGAATTTCTGGCTCAGATTTTTTACTGCAGAAACTCAGACAGAAAGGTTTAAGGTGACTTATTTGGAGCTGGAATATAGACATTGGATGCACAAACAACAGACAGCACCTAACTAGTAAAGAGTAGCAGGAAAGAGGAAGCATTGCGGCTGAGAGTTTTGTAGACCTAAAATGTTATGGGGGTTCCAGAGTGAACCTGCTCTCAAAAGAACAGGGCACCAATCCCAGTGTTCTATAGCAAAGCCAGTTGAGCTCCACGTTCCGAACAGGGAGCACAGGGCCTACTAGAGGAATCCCTTTCCTGCAAACTCCTCCATGTCTTTCAAACTGTTGTGGGAGACACAGCAAAACTTTGGACAATAACATGTATTGATGTTCAATCCTAGTGGAGATCTATCTATCTATCTATCTATCTATCTATCTATCTATCTATCTATCTATCTATCTATCTATCTATCTATCTATCTATCTATCTATCTATCTATCTATCTATCTATCTATCTATCTATCTATCTATCTATCTATCTATCTATCTATCTATGAAATGCTATGGCATTTGAGCTCTCAAAGTTATTCTGAGGCAAGAAGATGTGCATCTTGCCTAAGCATGTTTTGATTGGTTAATTAACCCAATGAAACAATGTCATTAACACCACACCAGCTGACACTGATTAATGACGTTTAACTGACTTGATATTATACTCTGATTAAACAGTGTTCCTATAATATTTTTGAGCATTGTACAAATATGTTTTCCTAACTCTGTTCTTATACTCGTTAACTAGGATGGTACGTAACTCAAATAATGGACTTTTTCACACACTAACACAATTTTACAGATAGACCCAAGCAAAGCAAACACATTGCAACAGTAAGTGGACTAAGTCCTGATCATTCATATTGCATCCTGTTATTCCCTGTGCTCTCCCCAATGAGTAAACTGGCTGGGTAAAGGGTTAAAAAAATAAATGGAGGCTTACCTACACATGGGTCTTGTCCAGATGGGCCTTTTACCAGCTGACCTGAGATTGTTCAGCACATGTACTGCTAATAATAATCAGTGATAGATACACCATATTAGGACCTGGAGACTAAGCGGCCAGACTAAATTAGCCAGAATTACTGATGTAATAAAGCACGCTATACTGTGCAGACTTCTGAACAGACCTACAGAAAATGGGAGGTTGGCAAAAATTCACCTCACACGTACTACATCATGTATTTCTAAGCAGGCCATGAGGCGCATATAACTTACAGATATACATAAATGCTCTCAAGCTGTTGTGCTTTGCAGCCCTGTTGCCAGAGCAGAGAACTAAAAATGTTGGAACTTCTTGCACATGGGTCTTATAGTTTATTTTAGATGTACATTTTCTCTGACATGTTGTTTTGTCTCATTTACACATTGCTGGTATGGTTTAATAACAATCACAAAGTGTGGGTTAGTGGTTTTCCTAACAAACACAGCATATTTAATTAAATGACAACTAGGTTTTTTTTTAGAAATGTCTTAGTGCTAGATATGCTCAGTACTATAATAAATTTAGACCGGATTTCAACATTTAATCATAGTACCTTTGTAGGAACCACTATTAAAAGGTAAATCTCACTGCAAAGAACAGCAATTCAAGCAGCCTGGTGGCAGCTTCACTCTACCCTAGGCTCCTGTTATTTTCTCTAAGATAACAAAGTTACTGCATCAGCTGTCAAATACTGTACCTATGTTATACGAGCTAGGAAACCACACTCAATGGCCATTTTATTAGGTACAGCTTGCTAGTACCAGGTTGGACCCCTTTTGCCTTTAAAACGTCATTAATTCTTAATGGAATAAAGTTTTTTGGAATAAGATCACCTATCCCAAAGGTTCTCTGTTGGGTTGAGATGTAGTTTCTGTTGGGGCCACTGAAGTACATTGAACTCATTATGTGATAAGGGGGAACCCTTTGAGTTGAATGAGCTTTTTTGAAGGTGCATTATCCTGCCAAAAGAGCCACAGAAGAGGGTACACTATAATGTAAAAAAGATGGCAAATGGGCAAAAAATAATCAGCCAATGCTTTAAACAATGCTCAGTTAGTACTAAAGAAATTAAGTGTGCCAAGAAAATGCCTCCCCAAACCTTATTGCCAAAAACAGCAGCAGGGGTATACAGGGAGAAGGGGCCCCTGCTTTTTGTTGTTTTTTATAAATTCTGACAAAATCAACAAATTTCAAAAATGAATTTAGATTTTTGACCCCCCATGTTTCTCTAACCTGTATGTTAATTTTGGAAAGCCTGTGTGAATTATAGTATCAGTTTTCCACTCTTATCTGACATGAGTGGTACCTATTGTGCAAGGATTTTCCTGGATGCTCTGAAAAGCAGTAATAAATATTTGCACCTGTCAGAGACGCTCTTCTGTGATTTTCTAATATCAAGGGCTGCTATATGTAGACTGTGAAACTTTGTTTTGTTAAATGCTTGTCAGTCTGAAATGTAAATTTGTAATACCAAAACACAAGACATTTGTAGTTCATATTTCATTGGTATTGATTTTGGTGTTTCACCCTGACATGTTGTTTCACCCAAGCACATATTCTTGCCTCAGAATAACTTTGATAGCTCAAACACCATAGCATTTCTCTCTAGGAAATATATTCCCATTGAGCATGTTTTGATTGGAAATACTTCTAAACAATATGTAATGGGTTCCTATACAGCAAGGCTAAAATTGGTTTGTACTCAGCGGAAAAGTTAATGTTTTTTTCAACCTTTTTTAGAAGTCTGTGAATAGACCTGCTTAAAGCAAGATAAAAAAAACATAATAAAACAAGAGCTCCCACTCTGGACCTGCCAGTTACTAATACATTGTCTTTACTAGATGGGTTACAAATTCACACAACATGTGCAAATAATATAAACAACCAGGACTTATTATGCATACCAGTCATGATTTTATTGCGGTTTGTATAAAATCCATGTCTTTTTTAAGACAAGGCAAATTAAACTTTATTCCCATCTGCTTAGGAGATATATTCAGGTCTGTGTCAACTCTTAATTTTAAACTTAGTCACATAGGGGCTACTGTTGTATGAAGCTGTAGTAGTTCTGGTTTGATATCACATTTCGTCCTGTACAGTTGACCTTTTACTTTCATGAAAACTAATGGAACTTATTCTTTGGTGATATCGACAAAGCTTCTTACTGTAAGGGCACAGCCTATGCAGCTCAAATGTTTAATGACACTTTATATAAAAATGTGCACTGTTTTTATCCTCCAGCACTATACAAATTCAGTAAAGGTAAACAAATCATCACATTTGTCCCTATTCTATCAATATTTTGCTCTCAAAATAACAAAAAAAATGTTTTTTCAAACACATTTAATAACTGTAATATCACGACAGAAGAAAGCATGAAATTTTGAAGCTCTCTATGTGTTCAGGTTTATACTTTCTCAAATTTGTGCATAATTCACATTCAAAATGTAAAGTCTAAGTTCAGTTAATTTTTAAACCAGTACAATTAATTGGTCTAAATTAGACGAAATATGAAGGTCTAAACGAGGACCATGCATAGACTTACCATTGACTCTTGTCTATATGATGAATACATTTAACTTTAACATTGTAATCAGGCCTATTAATCAGTGTCATGATCCTTAGGTTTTTTTAGTTTCTTTCATGTCTCTGTTTTTTTTATTTTGCTGTTGTTGATAATATTTAGTGTTGTCCTTTTAGATCATGCCTTTTTATACATATTTTTCAGTTTATTCTTGTGTTATTTGTACATTTCGATTTTCTTTGTCAGATGTTCCTGTGGTTTTAGTTATCTATATTTAGTTCCTCTGTGTTAATAAGTCTCCTCCCCTCAGCCTCAGTTGTTCTACACTCTTACCTGCTTGCCATGCTTTTCTCCACACTTATAAGCCCCCTAGTTGTCATTATTTATTGATGATTTCTGTTGGACTGCTTTATACAGTCCATGCTTCGTTTCTCTGCCTGTTCCTGCCTGTGTTCCTGAAACCTGTTCTTCCTGCGATCCTCCCTGTAAGTTCACCATTTATTTCTTTTAAAGAAATGTGTTTGCAATTCAGTCTGCATTTGGGTCCTTCACAAACCAATATGGCCATGACAAAGTGGAATGAGAAAAAATTATTGTAATATTACAAATGGATTTTCTCATAATAATTGCCTCAAGAAAAAAACTTAATTTTGTGTTGAAAACTTAATGTCAAAACAATGCCAAAACACCATTCTTTGGGGATCACTATGTCTTATGCTCATAAAGTTTTTATCTGATGTTTTGATCCACCAATTAATATTTATGTTATTGTTGACACAACTGAATCAATTTTGCTGTTTAGCTAAAGTGAAGCAATGAGAGGGAGTACAAAAAAGGAGTTCAGAGTACAAAGCATGGTGAAGCAAAAATAAAACTGATCCTTTTAAAAGAAATAATAAATAAAACATAAAATTATAAAGAAAATCAACAACCAAAACCTGGTTGCAACAGTAATGAGTATCATGATTGTGCATTATCCTGTAGTGTGATGAGTATACTATTATACTATGTTTGGTTCTCTCCAAATCTGTCACTGGGCATAACTACCAAACAGTCTCTAAAGTAAATTTTTCTGGAAATACTAAACTTGGTTCAGATGCAAATTTTTGAAGGGAAATTGTGCTGAACTTTTCATTTTTATGCAGTAAAGATTTGTTAAGGGAAACCTTTACAGAAAGCCGTACCCATTCAGCATTTTTTGAAATGTACCCAGGTGAACCTTCACATCATAACTGAGGCCTTCAGGGTTTCAAATGTAAGTCCCAGATATAGTAAAAGTATTTGGCCTGGGGATTTTCTGCATGGAGTTTGTATGTTCTCCCTGTGCATGCATGGGTTCTCTTCGGGTACTCTGGCTTCCTCCCACAGTCCAAAAACATGACTACTTGGTTAATTGGTCTCTCTAAAATGTCCTTAGGCATGAGTGTGTGCACGTGTTTGCATGGTTGTCTGTCCTGTGTGTCTCTGTGTTGCCCTGTGACGGACTGGCGACCCACCAGGGTGCACCCCGCATCTTGCCCAATGACTGCTTAATGTAGGCACCAGCTCTCCCATGACCCTGCATGAAAAATCGAGCATTGAGAAGAGATTGATGGATGGATTGCATGTCTTAACTACAAGGTCTTGACATTCAGGTTTGTTCCTGTGGATGAAATTACTAAATTACCAAAGAACTGAAATTACATACAAATGACCTCATAGCGCTTCCCATGTTGTTAGGCAGTTTGAGCTGGTTCTCTAAGACTGTGCTCTGCCTTTTAACATTGAAAGGACACACACCTGTGAGCTACATATCAGGAAACAGTATGCAATGCATTTGGTCAGTACCACCTGTAAACCTCAAGGCTTGATAATTGCTGTGGAAGCAGTAATAGCAAACCAAATGTTGTCTTTAGTAATGTGCAAAACATATGCCTTGATTAGGCTGTACTTGTTAGTACATCTATCACTCTATTGCATATCTGCATTGTGATTTTTTTTGGCATAGGAAGAAATTCTGCCTTCAGTAAATTATGCTTTTAGCATTACCTGTCTGTGCATCTGATACCATAGCATACTTAACGGTCTCTCCAGGCTGCCACAGTTTCTGGACTTGTAAAAAAACATCTGCTGCATGAATGTCCTAGCTTAAAGATGGTTTTTAAACTGCACATATCCGCCACCAGTGTGGAATTTAAACGAGTGCTACTTAAAGGTCACAATAATGACCCAATAATTACATTACTTGATTTCACACTATCACAACCTGGCATAAGAGGTAATGACAAAAAGAAGAGACAACATTTTCAGTTGCAAATTAAATGTTTCATTGAATTAGCTCAACTGTAACCAAAAATAATTAGAGAACCTTATGCTGGCATTAGTAAGTCAGTTGTGTAGTGTGTGGATGTTTGATAAAGAGTGAAGTGTGTATGGTGTTAAACAATAGCCTGCTATTTGGAGGCAAGAGAGAATGGCCCAGGATCTTAGGAGCAGTTAGTTTTGTTTATATTGACCATGAACATTGGGCCAAAAGTTTCTAGTCAGGACCTAAGGCCTTGATGATATTAAATGCTTGGAATGGCTCCAAAAGGAGGGCAATCTATTTTTCAGCTCATAACTATTTGACCACTTGGGAGCACTCATAGACTGTACTTAAAGCCTTTAGTTTTCATCTCACCATGTAAGGCAATTCTGAACTACGGAAAAATAAATAAAATAATTAGATAACATAAAAGATAACGTTACAGCAAAACCAAATATGCCCACATGGGCGAGCAGAACACATTTTAAACCCTTTATCCCAAATGCATACAGTATACAATAGGAGGCACACTGAAAATAAAACACATACTTAATATTTTTGACAGGACTTGATGTTCCACAAAATACACTCACCAGCCACTTCATTAGGTACACCTTGCTAGTACCGGGTTGGACCCCCTTTTGATTTCAGACCTGGCTTAATCCTTCGTAGCAAAGATTCAACAAGGTACTGGAAACATTCCTCATAGGCTTTGGTCCATATTGACATGATAGCATCACACAGATGCTGCAGATTTGGAAATGCACACCCCTGATGGAACTCCTTTCCCCACCAAATCCATAGGTGCCTTTTGGGGTTGAGATCGGGGTTACTGTGGTGGAAATTTTTGAGTCCCCAGTAAAATTTCTTTGTCTGTTCAAGAAACCATTTTTGAGATGATTCATACTTTCGACATGACCCTTTTATCCTGCTGGAAGTAACCATGAGAAGATGGGGTACACTGGGGGTTATAAAGGGATGGAAATGGTAGAAAAACAATATTCAGGTTGCTGTGGCTTTGACAAAGGGGCCCCAAAAGTGGGCCAAGGAAAAATCCCCCCCCCATTACACCACCCCCACCAGCCTAAAAACCGTTGATAAAAGGCCAAGGGGGATCCATGTTTTCATGTTTGTTGACCCCAAAATTTGGGGCCCCCTACCATAAAAGGTTTTTCGCAGGGGAAATGGGGAAAATCTTTCATCCCAGGCAACGTTTTTCCAATTTTCCCTGGGGGCCCAAATTTTTGGGTGATCCTGGGGAAATTGTACCCAAAATTTTCCTGTTTAAAGCTGACAGGATTGGGGTCTTCTGTTGGCTTTTAGGCCCCTCCGCCCCCAAGGTTCGACGTGTTGTTGCGTTTTATTTGATGCTCTACCCGCAAAGCCCAGTTTTTAAAAAGTGGTTATTTTAGTTACTGTTGCCCTTTTTATCAGCTCGAACCAGTCCCGGGGGGGGGGGGGGGGGGGGGGGGTCCTTCTGACCTCTGGCATCAACAAGCATTTGCAAACCCCCGAAACCTGCCCCACTAAAATACTTTCTTTTTCGGGCCCTTCTCTGTAAACCCCAGAGATGGGGGGTGCGTGGGGGAAAACCCGTAGATCATGGTTTTTGAAAAACTCAGACCAGCCCCTCTGGCCCCCAAAAAACCCTGCCACGTTCAAAGTTTTTAAATCACCTTTCCCCTTTTTCCCTTCGATGTTCGGTTTGAACTGCAAAGAAATCTTGACCCTGTCTACATGCCCCAAATGAAATTTAGTTTTCTGCCAAAATGATTTTGGGGTTTATTAGAAATTTTCCTTTTAAAGAGCAGTTGGACAGGTGGACCTAAAAAAGGGGGCCGGGAGTGGGATAATTTTCCTTTGGCTTTGCATTTAGAAATTTTGTGAGATGCCTCTTTTGGGGCACCAAAAATACAAAGGCAAGATTGGGAAAACAGTGTGACAAAAATCCCTTTTTTTTGGCTCCCGGTTTAGATGTCTTCTATAGATGGAAATGACACAGAACAGAGGTGTAATGTGGTAAAAAAAGGCTGCATGGAAATAGAGAAATTGGGGAGGGAAATTTAGTAAATTTTTTTCTGTGAACCTCATATTTGTTACTTTTTTTGAGGCCCGAAACCCCAATACAGGGCCCGTGTTCCCCGCAATTTGTTCAAAACCCAAG
>JAHHUM010001791.1:282957-481400 GCA_036173005.1 Crenichthys baileyi | reverse complement strand
GGGGTTTTTTTAAATATCACCTTTTTTCACCACTCTCTTTTGTATATTTTAAAAGGGGTCACTTAATTTAATAAGAAAAAAAAATGTCACGTTTTTTTAGCCCTTTAATTTGGGTAATTTAATTTTGTGGATTTTAGTGGGGTATGGTTTTTAAATTTTTAAACTCTGCCTATTTGTTTCACTTTGCCTCTCTTTTTCTTCTTTCCCTTTTCTGTGGTTTTAATTTTTAAAACGTTTTGCTTCGATATATGCCAACATCCCCATGACTTCCTTGGAAAATAATGATTTACTACTACGCCAAAAAATAATAATAAATAATAATTTAAAAAAAATTTTTTGCTTATTTTATTATTTTGTTTTTTTGGTTATTTTTGAATGTGGGATGAATCAAAATAATGAGAGCCCAAACGGAGGATTAAACACCTGTGCAGTGGTGCAAAAAAAAACAACCTCTGCATCAATGGGAAAGAAATAAGGAAATGGTGGGTTTCATAAGGGAAAACAAGCACCCTCTTCCTCCCCTGCACACTGGAGGAGCAGCTGTGGAAGTGGTCCACCGCTTCAGGTACCTGGGTGTACACATATCCAACCTCATCTGGAGTGCCAACACTCCCCTTTGGTCAGGAAGGCTCACCAGCGTCTGTACTTCCTCATGAAACTGAGGAATGCTGGACGTGGGAGCTCAGTCCTGAGGATCTTCTACCACTGTGCGGTGGAGAGCGTCTTCTGCACCTGAATCACTGTATGGCATGGCAGCTGCACCGCTGCTGAGAGGAAGGCTCTGCAGCGGGTGGTAAAGGCTGCACAGAGGACTGTGGGGAGCAGTCTTCTCACCACCTTGGACCTCTACACATCACGATGCAGGGGGGGGGGGGGTCCCTCCGCCTCCGCCCATCACACACACAGGCTGTTTCAGCTCCTCCCCTCAGGCAAGCCGCTGAGGAGCATTCAGAGCAACCCCACCAGGCTCAGAAACAGCTTCTTCCCTGAGGCTGTCAGGCCGCTGAACTCGAGCCGCACTCTGTAGACTCTCTCACCACACACTGACCTGCACTAAACACTTCACCCACCCAAGGTGCAATAATTTACTCACTTATAGGTGCAATATTAAGGACTACTCCGTGCTTTACATGTGTATTTAATAATTTGCAGGGTTAATTTCAGCTTCACTATTTAACTATGTATATTTCTTTTGTTTTTGCTCTTCGCTGCACATATTTTTACTGATTGCAATTCATTGTTAGATTTAGCTTTGTATGTTATACTTAGTTTTCTTTTTACTTAAGTATTAGGTTACGAATTTCGTACCTTAACATGTAAATGTGAGCTGTTATGACAATAAAAATCCTTGAATCCTTATTCAAACCCCAGAATCAAAGATAGTGCCCTTACAATATCGTTGTTGCGGTGATCTGGTGTGATTTGTATATTATATATTCCAATATTACTTCCTTATATTATGTAAAAGTAGACCACAGATTCAATATTATTTTGATTTCAAGTCAACAAAAATCGCAAAATCCAATTAAAATTTGATGCTGTTTTTGACATTAGCTTTGTTTTGAACAAGTAAACGAAGACGGAAGTACAGAAACTCTCTTGATTTTATTAGTCTTTGGCATCCTGACCGTCTGAGTCTGGCTTTGGTGATTGTAGACTGTTGCCACCTTGTGGCCTAGCGGTAAACTACAATGTTCCCCATCGCGATTTGCTGTTGACCACCAAAATGACCAGTGGCTGCCTCTCCTAATCAGACGGAAATTAAAAAAAGAGAAGCAAATACAATTCACTATTTCGTCCTGCTAAAAAAAATAGCAAAAAATTTTTGGACATCAGAATAAATTTAAACAGGGCCCTTTAAGGCGGTAAGTAAAGGCGCTGTCGTACACCTGCGTCCGTTTTACTGCAGCCTAATTTAGCTAGCAGAAACATTTTATTTTTAGCGGTAAAAGTCGGTAGAAGTTTTAGACTGTATTTTATGATGTGTGTGACATGTTAACTAACAGCGGGTGTGTCATGACTGATTTTAAAAGGCTTATTTTGGGCAGTTTAGTCTTATAGTTAGCCTGCAGTCAGTGATGCTAAACTCGGGTGTGCTTTGACCCCAGCGACTTGCCTTTGCGCATGGATCCCAGTTCACACGTCTAAAGTGATGATTTTAACTTATATATATAATATATATATATATTATATATATATATATATATATATATATATATTTATGTAAATAATATAATGAATTTGGTTAGTTAAAGAGGAAGTCATAAAGTCATTTTAATGTGCAATATTTTGCTAAAGAAAGCTGAGAAGGTTATAAATAGGTTGGAATAAATAGGTTAGTTATGTTTATAAAACCATTTCATATGCACGTCAATCAGTTACATATTTACAGCTTAATATAAAATAAAAGTCACCTATATTTCAGTGACTTTAGTTTTTGGTGTAATGCATGCAGGCTTTTCACAAGCAAGACACTGATTTATTTACAAATTAATGGACTTTTATTGTCCATTAACTTTTTTTTTTGCAATTTAAACAAATGCTGAGATGCATTTATTTTATATAATGTTAAGGTGGATTTTTCTGAAAATGAGAAGAATCACATAATCGAGTCTTGCCATAAAAATGCTGAAAACATGCTTGCATTGCCAAATAAACTGATTCGTCTTCACTCTATGCCTCTTGTCTTTTCCTTTGAAGTGGATGGAGAAATGTGGTGCTACCAGAAACCAGGGTTTGAAGCCCTCCTCCTCGCTGAGCTGCAGAGGCAACAACAGCGCAGCCAGTTCTGTGACACTTTCCTCAAAGCCGGAGGTATAAACACTCACAAATTAGTATAAATACTTTTTTAATGGGTAATATTTGCGAGGTTGCTGTTGATAATTGCTTGTAGATAAAATGTTTCCATATAGGACTGTGCAAAGGTCTTGATTTATCTATATTTTATTCAGGCGTTGCATCTTAGGAACCCGAAATTCTTGAAAGCTGTTGTAAATTGGTCCTTATCAGTAGTTATCCAAGCTTTCTAAAATGTGTTTGGAAGTTTTTCTTCGGACTTCAGCCTCTTTATTCTTCATTATGACTGCACTACCTGATTCATTTCAGAGGAATGCCTTTGTTGTGTTCCACTGTGACCAATAAATCATTCAGGCTCTCATACATTTAAGTCTTGTGTCTTCACAACATTGGTTCAGCCATGCCCCACAGGCTTTTTCTTTTAGTTTTTCCTTTTTCTGTTTTTTAAACACAAACAGCTCAATATGCTTTCATGGTCATTGACAAGGGCTGGACAGAAAATGATTAAAAAAGCAGCTAAAGTCCATAGAAAAACGTATGTCATCCATCCATCAAAAATCCATCCATCCATTTTTGTATCATCCATTCATCCAGGATGCAGAAACTTTGACTTAAAATGAAGACCACTTTAAAAGATTATAAGGAAGTCTGGCTCCTGAGTGAGTGGTGCACAGTGTGGTTGTGTCCGTTTACAAGGTTTTTAACATTACGCTTTTATCATCAGGTGTATCAGTGCCAGCACACAGTTGCATTCTGTCAGCCATCAGCCCTCACTTCTCCTCTGCTCTGTCGTCCACACCGACGCCCCCTTCTGGACAGAGCCGTCTCCTGGAGTTTCAGGCACTGAGAGCCTGCACCCTGCTGCACATCATCAGGCTCCTTTACTCCGGAGAGATGGCCGGGGAGGGGGAAAGCGAAAAGCAGGAGGCCATCTATGCTGCAGCCCAGCTTGGCATCAACGGGTTGGTGGAGGTGACGAAAAGCAGGGGAAGGCTTGGCGGAGGGATGGAGCAGTACACAGAGGTGGGAGTCCAAACTGAGCCCCTGAGGATGGAGGAAGATGAAGGGAGAACGGCCGGGTGGAGAAGAGAAGTGAGGGATGGGTTCACTTATCTGTGGAGAGAGACGCTTTCAGACGGAGGAAGAGACATGGGGACTCAAACGGAGGAACAGCTGGTGAACTCATGCACTCCTGCTCCCCCAGCCGTGCCCTATGAGACCATCGATATCAGTGCTGTCCAGAGTTTAGTGCAGACAGATGCTCAACAGTTTGGCCCCGTCACATTGGTCTATCCGCTAGATGAAAACCAAGGGGTACAATGTTCCTCTACTTCTTCAAAATGTCTGCAGGAATCCATAACATCTGGAAGCACATCTGTAGCCATTGTAGCACCACAATGCACACCTGTGTGTCCTCCTCTCCCTCATTTTTCCACCCAAGCAGCCTCTTGTGTGGCTGATCCTCAGAGCTGTGGGGCTGACCCTAACCCAAAGGAGTGGGAAGGCGAAAAGTTGGAGCAGTTTGAGGGAAACATCGCGGGATTCATCAACTACTTCTTGAACCCCGAGAGCAGTGAGAACGCCAGCAGGGGCAGGGGAAGGGGAGGGAGGAGGCCAAGAGGTACCAGGGGAGCCAGGGTGGGACAGCAGAGAACCAGGAGACCCAGAGGGAGGACAGCAGGGAGGGGACGGGGCAGATTCACTCAGTTGGTGGATGTGCAGGAGATCGGGGTGGGCAAGCTGCAGAAGGTGTTTCTGCACAGGTGGGTGGTGATAACGCCCAGAACAGGTCAGGGTGGAGGCACAGTGGGCAGGAAATTGTACCAAAAGCCCAGAGAGGAGCTGGAGCCAGCCCAGAAATGTCCGAGAAGGAGAGGACGTGGAAAAGTGTTTGAGGTGGACCAGAGTCGGGACGTGCAGCAGGGCTGTGATGGAGGGGTAACACACACCCAGTGGGGCCGGGGGAACACAACACAGCAGCTTACCAAGGTGAGTGAATATAATCACAAACTGCCTTACAGTTGGGAATGATTTAATTTCCATTAAGATCCTGGGAATATATATCTACAATATCTACACAATAAAGGTTAAATCATTTTCAACCAATAGTTGTGGTCTATATAGATAAAAAATGGCAAGAATATTCAACCAAAGCGGCATTGTTTTTTTGTGTCCAGTAAAAAAATGGCAAATAATCTAAAATGGAAATACCTAAAATGTGCCCTGAATCCATCAGTTCGGATCACTGAATGCCAGTCGATTTTATCATCTAATAACCTCAAACTTCAGTTTATTTTATTGAGATTTTATATGATAGTTCAACACAAAGCAGTGCTTAACTGAAGTCCTTAATGGAAGGAAAAGCTGCATTTTCTTTACAAATCGAAACCTAAACATTGTGACGTGTATTTGGATCCAATCCCTGAGTCAACACAGTTGAGAACTGCGTGTTGGTGCAAGTCTCTTGAGGTACGTCGCTACCAGCTCTGCACATCTACAGACTAAAGTTGTTGCACAAAAAAACGTTCAGTCAGATTGGATGGAAAACGTTGTCTGTGAACATGAACTTCTAAGTCTCGCCACAGATTCTCAGTTGGATTTAGACCTGGGCTTTGACTAGACCATTCGAACAGATCAATATGCTTTGATCTGATCCACTCCATTGTAGCTCAGGCTGTAGGTTTAGGCTCCTGCTAGAAGATAAACCTCCTTCCCATTCTCAGACATTTTGCAGCTTCTTCCAGGATTGCCTTGTCTTTATCTCTGTCCACCCTCCCTTCCATTCTAAGCAGCTTCTCTGTCTTTGCTAAAGAAAAGCATGATGCTGCCACCACCATGTTTCACTGTAGGGATGGTGTGTTCAGGGTCATGTGCACTGTTCGTTTTCATAGCTATTTATAAAGGCTAGATTTGTGGAATGCAAAACTATTGGTAATCTTGTGATAAGATTCTCCAAAATGAAGCGTGCATCTCTGCAGCTCCTCCAGAGTTGTCATGGACTTAATGGCTGCTCTACCTTGTCTTGCTCTTTCACATGCAAGATTCTTATTTTACAATTAGGGCTTAAAATGTATTTTTATCAGCACAAGAAAGCTCTCTATAAATAGAAATATATTTGCTTTTTTAACCTTTTTCTCCAGGGTTTCTCTAGTTTAACTTAGAGGCCTGAGTTTCCTGTAACCAGACACGTAGTTTGGTATCTTTTGCTTCATAATCGACTTTTTTCTCTCGTTCATTCTAGGCCAGTCTTTTCTGCAGTCCCTCCCTACCTCCGATGCTTTCACCTCCCGCGCCGTATGTTTCCCCAGCATTGTCCCTGCACCACACCCCCAAAGTGCGTCCTCCAGCTCCTCCGCCTCATGAGGACCAGCCTGAACAAATCGATCGTCTGCTGGAGGAAGTCATGATGGGCCTGGATATTTTACCAAACAACAAAGCTACCCATTCACAGTTTCCCCATCCAACAAGCAGCAACACCGTTGGCTCCTCTGGGAGCTCTGCTGTCCAAAACAAACAACAGACCCAGATTATCCGCTCTGGGGTGCCAGTGCTGCAGCAGCAATGTGAGGGGGAGCTAAATGACATGCTGGAAAACTTCCTTCAATTATTTGAGCAGCATGATGAAAGCAGTAACACCAGGAAGGAGAACGAAACACAAGATAAAAGTTCTTCAGAGGCCAGTCAGCCACTCACTGTCCTGAGAAAAGACAGAAGAGTCAAGGGTCATGGGGAAACACCTCGTCTACAGCCTCAAGTCAATCACTCTCAGACACCTGGAGTACAAAGGGATGATGCCGATCTATCAAACAACCGCCTGCAGACGCAAGAAGCGTCACCGTGTTCGGCCGTTTCCTCTGAAAACTCTAAAGAGAAAACCATCCCACCAACAAAGAAACCAAAGAAAAGAATGACAAACATGTTCTCATTAGAGAAGAAGAAGGTGAAGAAGAAGCCATCGTCGCAGGATCCAAAGGCCACACCAGTTCAGGATCAGACAGAGCAGCAGCTGCAGCAGGTACCGGTGGTGAGACTGGAAAGGAACAGCTTGCTGTCAGTCAGAGCGACGCTTTGTCAGAGCCCCGAGGAAAAGGTGAATAAACTCTCCGAAATCTGCTTACATTTCTTGAATTCTCAGCTTTTCGTAAGGCATGCAAATCTCATTAGTAGAGCGAAAATGGCAGCTAAACCCCCATGATGTTCTGTCTATCGGAAAAGTAGGTAAGTAGGCAAAACTGGATCATCTATGTGGACTGGAACATCACCAAACATGTATTATATCTCAATAACTCAGCCCGAAAAGTAAAGGTGTTACTATATAGATTCATTACAAAGTGATATATTTCAGGGATTTATTTCTGCTAATGATTATGGCTGTCGTGGAAAAATTTGCTTAATCAAGCACCGTTATGATGAAATCACGTTTATTAAATAACATCTTGTACAAGATCAGAGCAGTTTCTCTAAAAAAAACTGAGCATTACAGAAGAGTAAGAGATTCCTGTTTAATGCAAAGTGTGAACGATGTTTCGGCATTCTTAAGTCAAGCAATAAGCGGAGATATTGCTTTGATCAGTTGGCGACACAGCAGTAGGCATGTCCCTGTAAACTGCTAAAGGTTTTTAGAGTTTAAAATGACTGATTGTTGAAATTATTATACTCTACAATCTCAACCTTTTAGAAAAAAGGAGTTGGTTTATGTGGATGAAACTAAAGGTGACAACTACAGCATTTACTGAAAATGATTTTCCTCTATAATATTTCCTTTAGAGTCCATCAGAAGCACAGACCTCCTCAGTGAAATGCTCCCTTTGGGGTCGTTTTGGAAAGAACTGGGTCACAAAGTCCTACCCAATCAGGAGCAGACTTAGAGAAGCACAAATCAAGGTGAGCATGAAACTTCATGGTAAGTCAAATGACATTTTCCAAAGAGTTACGTTCAGAGCCATTGCAGAAGTTCAGCCTGCTGTATCCGTTTCAAAACCAGTTTTGATGTGCCGTTGAGACTGTTGACCCCAGCTTTGTCCATATTTCAACCATCTGCCGCCTCCGATGAAAAGAAAATGGAAAGGATGCTCAAGAAAAACTCAGGAACCAAGAAGGTCGAAGCCTATCATGAACAAAATGCTGCTGGAACGTCTGAGTGGGAGAAGATATGATCAAGAAGGAAGGAGACACCACCAAGCATGACCGTAATCCGCAGCACTTCACAGGAACACTATACCAACTCTCCAGGGTGGTGGCAGCATCATCCTGAGGGTCGGTCTCATTGTCAGTGGTACTGGACTGACCTAAAATTTTAAAAACAGTACAGTGATCCCAAACACACGTCAGAACTGGTTTTGGATGGGTATCATTAAACTGGAATGGACTTTTGAAATGGCTCCAACCTTAATCATGTTGAAATTTGTGGGTTATGCTTAAAAGCTAGGTCACTGTTTCATGGACTCCACCAGTTCTGGCTGGAAGAGTGGCCAAATATGCATCCAGAATGACACCGGGACATTGTTCATGGCCTCAAAAAGAGTGTTGTTGGTCTGCAAGGTGCAAAAGATATTCCAGTCACATGGTGGGGTCTCTGTGTATTTGAGCCTGTATGTATGGATGAGACAAAACCCACAATCAGTTCAAACTTCTGTACCTAATTGTCCTAATTGTCATTTATCCTTCATTGTTAATGAAGTATAAATGAATCCACTGCCAAACAACGTCAAGATAAATCTTTGAGAAAGTTAACAATGTGTAATTGTTTTTCAGGACTTTATGCCTTTTCTAGAACAGAACCTTGAAAAGAAAGCAGACAGGCCGAGAAGATCCAGGACGGGGAGGCCAAAGAAAAATGAAAATCTTAGTTCATCTCATATTGAAAGTTCAACAACTCTAGTTCAACCACAGTCAATGGGTTTCTGTTGCACAAATGACCAAACGGACAAAAAGCCAGAGGGTCATGAAGAAGACTTGATGAAAGAGGTAAGAGGACCCACGGAAAGAGCAATAAAACGAGGAGCAGAATCTATGAAGGAGACCGGTGATCAGGTCCTTCTAGACAAGAGAATTTGCTTAGATCAGACAACTACCAGGGAAACATTCGCACCGAGCTCTCAGTCTGCAGACTTTCTCTCTGCAGCAGCAACTTTAGAGCAAGAGGAGGTAATTGACGTAGAAACTGTTTCACTGAGCAGCTCAACAGGTTGTTTACAGGAAGCAAAACAAGTGGAAGAACCAATCAGCGAAGCTGAGGAAAGTTTATCAGGTGAAGACACACAGAGTCCTGATGAGATCATCGATGTGGACGGAGGCCAAGAAGACTCTGCTGAGACTATTTGGTACAAAGAGGATCATTCACCCCAGGAGAGGTGCTCTGTTTCATCGTCACATTCTGACAAAGAGTTCGGTCTGGAATGGACGGGAAAATGTGATAAAGATACCGAGATTGAGGATATCGATGTCATTGGGGGTTCAAGTCCAGACCCAGATCCTGTGATCATTAGCTGGACAGAGTCCTCAGAAGATGAGGAGGAAGGCAGAGAAGACGAGGAAGTCGATGTTGGAGAAAAGATGGACGGTACTTCTTCTGTGACGCTCTCTGCTGTGGGTCAAATGGAGATCAGCCAGACTGAGGTGCTCTCTCATTGACCCACATACACTTCACTAATTTTGTGTTCAGGATCAGTCTAAATTTAGCCAAACATGACAGAGACGTGACAAAAAGTATTGGTTCAATGAAAACGTTTAAAATGTGTTCCTGTTGTTTTAAATGCAGTAGTATTATCAGGGATTTTTGTTGTGATCCAAACTCTGGCAAGTTAAAAAGGAAAGTTAAATATATGCTTTATAAAGCATATATATACATGCTAAGTTTATTTAACTGGAAAACAGCAGTTTACCATTTCATCTGTAAGTTTTAGTCAAGGAAAAGGGTTTTATAAGTTTTCACAGCTAATTTGTGACTGTTCAGCAGACTGTTCAACAAGGTTTGTTTTAGCTGTAAAGATCAGTTTGGAGAGTTTTGAAGCCAAAAGAAACAGGTCTTTTAGTGCCTGAAGAAACTAGGATTGTTATATTAGTTGTAAATATAACTGATCATTTCAGCTCTGCTATGATTTGTTAAATGTTTCAGGACAACATTCGTGGACCATGTTTTATCGTTGTTTGGCAGCGTACACTGTGCCACTTTTCTAGGATCTGATTTTGACAATAAAAATGTTGTTTTTTACAGGAATGGAAGGAGGTTTTTTGTTGGATGGGCTCATAATGGATGGATGGTGGGTGGATGATGGGTGGATGGAGGATGGGTGGGGGTGGTTTTGGGTGGGAAAACGACAGACAAAAGACAGACAGGCCCGTGTAGCTTTTAGGAAGAAAAAGGAGAGAACAAAGTTAAAAACGAAATAACAAAAATAATCAAAAAATTGGAGAGTAGTGTGAGAAATGTACGAAGGGTGAAAATGGTCATTATTCCCCAGCGCCTAAGCCTATAGCGTATAACTACACAAACGTTTCAGTTTAAAATTATTAGTTAAAGGCGATATTTTCAACAAAGTCGTCTAAGGCACCCCAATAGGGTCCCATGATGGGCATTGTTTACTAAAAAAAAACAAGGATTGGGGTCCCCTCTCTGTCAGGGCTGATTATAACCCCTGGAAAAGAGAATGGGCCCTACGGCAGCAAAAAATGGAGGGGGTGTTTGCACCTCAACATAACTGAGCGGTTTAGGCTAAACCTGACCCCCTTTCTCCATCCAAAAGGGAGGGAGAAGGCCCCCCTCCCTGATAAATAAGCCACTTAATATAAGCTTTATCAAAAAGGAAAGTTTAAGCCTAGCCTTAAAGTAGACAGGGTGTCCGCCTCACGGACTAAAATGGGAGCTGGTCCACAGGAGAGGAGAATGAAAACTAAAGGCAATCTGCCTCCCATTCTACTTCTAGAGACTCTAGGAACCACCAGTAAACTTGCAGTCGGAGAACGAAGTGCTCTGTTAGGAACATATGTGAACAATCAGATCTCTGATGTATGATGGAGCAAATTCATTAAGGGATTTATAGTGATGGAGGAGAATTTAAATTCTATTCTGGATTAACAGGGAGACCAATGAATGGGAAGCTAAAAAGAGGAGAAATATTGATCTCTCTTTTATTTTCATCAAGAAAAACTCTTGCTGCCGCAGGGCATTTGGAATCACTGAAGGCTTTTAACTGCATTTTGTGGACATCCTGATAGTAAAGAATTACATAGGCCAGCCTGAAATAACAAATGCAGGACTAGTTTTTCAGCGTGCACGTCCTGGACAGGATATTTCTAATTGTGGCATGTTCCGGGAGAAGAAGAAGGAAATCAGTAGAAACTTGTTTAATATGGGATTTAATGACTGTCCTGGTCAAAATAACACCAAGGTTTTTAACTTTTATTACCCGGAGTCAATTTGATGCCGTCCAGGTTAAGTGATGACTAAGGGCAAGACTTCTTTTTTAAAGACTCCGGTCCAAAGACGACAACTTCTGTTGTCTGAATTTTGAAAGCAAAAAAATTTAAAACCATCCAAAGTTTTTATATCTTCAAGACATGCTTGTAGTCTATCTAACTTGTTGGGCTCATCAGTATTTATGGATAAGTAAAGTGAGTATCATTCAGCGTAACAGTGAAAATTTATCCTCTGCGGCCTGATAATCTTGGACCTATTGGAGAGTATATATAGAGTAAAAAGAGAATTGGCCAAGACTGAACCTGTGGTGCTCCACAATAACCTGGGTTTTAAAGATGATTTATCATTTACATGAACAAACTGGAATCTGTCAGTCAAATTAAGATCTAAACCAGCCTACGCTGTTTCCCTGATCCCTACATGGCATATCTCCAGCCTTTTTGAGAGAATATTATGGTCGACGTATCAGACGAAGCACTGAGATCCAACAGAACCAGTACAGACACAAGGCCATTACTGGAGGCCATAAGAATATCATTAGGAACTTTCAGCAGAGATGTTTCAGTGCTATGATGAGCTCTGAAACCTGACTGAAAACTCTTCAAAACTGCTCAATTGCTGTGTAAAACTCACACATTGATTAGCAACTATTTCTCAAGGAATTTTAGATAAGAATGGAAGATTGGATATAGGTCTGTAATTTATTAAGTCATCTCGATCAAGCGAATGTTTCCTTAAGTAAAGGTTTTAATTACAGCTACCTTAAAAGCTTGCGGTACATATCCATTTACAAAAGATAGATTAATCATATCTAAAATGGGGCTGGTAATCAGAGGAAAATACTTCCTTAAATAATTTGGTTGGGATTGGGTCTAACATACAAGTGAAGGTTTAGATGAAGCTAATATTTCTGATAACTCAGGAAGCTCCACAGGATCAAAACAGTCCAAACACAAATCAGGTTTACAGTTATTTCCATGTTGTCTCACTTGCTGAGGATGAAGTAATCATCTTCGGGAGTATGTCAAAGATTTTATTTTGATAGAATCAATTTTATTTAAAAGAATCCCATAAAAGTCATGACTCGCTAAGAGCTAAGGGAAGGATGGCTCAACAGAGCTATGACTCTGTGTAAGTTTAGCAACTGTCTTTAAAGAGAAACCCAGGATTATTCTTGTTTCTCTTCTATTAATGATGAGAAATAAGCTGTTCTGACTTGGCGAACGTGTCCTTTTTATACAACAGTTGGCTATTTTTCAGATTAAGTAGGAATCCTCTAGTTGTGTAGAGCGCCATTTTCTCTCCAATTTTCTAACATTGTGCTTTAAAGTACGCAGCTCTGAATTAAACAAGGGAGCTAGCCTCCTATGAATATTTACCCTCTTTTTTAAGGGGGCTGCATTGTCTAATGCACCACGCAATGATGAAGCAACACTATGAACAATAGAATCAATTTGTGAAGGGGAAGAAACAAAATTATTGCCCTCCACTGTACTCTGTTAAATTAAACTCAAAGGTTATTAAGAAATGGTCAGACAGGACAGGGTTATGAGAAAATATTGTTATGTCTTTACACTCAATGCCATATGTCAGCACAAGGTCCAGAGAATGAAGACAAAGGTGGGTAGGTTTGTTAATGTTTTGAGCAAAGCCAATTGAGTCTAAGATAGCATTAAACGCTATATTTAGGCTATCGCTTTCAGTGTCAACATGAATGTTAAAATCCCCCACTAAAATAACTTTATCTGTATTTAACACTAAATCAGATAAAAGGTCTGAAAACTGATCTAAAAATTGAGAGTAAGGGCCTGGTGGACGGTACAAAACAACAAATAGAAGTGGTTTTAGTGCTTTGCAATTTGGATGAGGAAAACTAAGGATTAAACATTCAAAAGAGTTGTAGCTATTGATTGGTCTGGGACTAATCAATAAATCGGACTGAAAGATGGGTGCTACTCCTCCTCCTCGCCCAGTATTTCAAGGAATGTGAAAATTTAAATAATTAGTAGGAGTTGACTCATTTATAGTAACATAATCCTCTTGCTGCAGCCAGGTTTCTGTGAGGCAAAATAAATCAATCTGATTGTCACAAATCAGGTCACTAACTAGCAAAGTCTTTGAAGAGAGAGATCTTATGTTCAGTAGGCCACATTTAATTGTTTTATTTTTCTTTTGAGTCTGAGTTGTGTTTATTTTTATGAGATTTTCCTGATTTCCTCCTTTTAGATTATTTTTTAATCTATTCAGTTTTGGCCGTGGGCGAGACACTGTCTTAGGGTATCATCAGAAGGTAATAGAAATTTATAACTCAGTAAATTATCTATCTGTAAGTTGCCCCTAAATAAATATTCTAATTTCTTAATGTGCATTTAATTGGTAGTTGGCGCGCACATGTGGTAGGTGTGGCCTACTTGCAGCTGAGGTTGGGGACATCAACCTGGGTTTGTTCTTAGTCACACTCACCATGCAAGAACCGCCACAGTCAGGGGGGCTACATGCACAAAAACACTTTTAAAATTTTAGTTTGTAAAAAAGAAAAAAAAATATATATATATTTTTTTTTAAATGATGCACTACTTTGTGTTGTTCTCTCACCTAAAATAATTAAATAGTTCCCATGTCATTTGAAAATTATGTACCAGAAAGAGGAGGGAGGGAAGGAACCCAGTTATACATTTTCATGCTGTAATGAAACATACATACAGACTCAGTAACTGAAACGAAAACACATGAAGTAAAATGACTTTATTAGTAATCAGCCTGTGGATTGGTCTCATTCACACAAATAACACATCTGAGCTGCACCTCTGCTTCATTCAGCATAGAGGGTGATTCCCTGGACCTCCAGGTTTTACACCCATCTGACCGATTTCCTCTCCTCACCACTGAGCTCGGGTTGGAGTACAGCTCAGGTGTGTGTCTGCTGTGTGGAGGAGCCTTTAAACCAAATAAAAAGACACTCTGAGCGTCATTAATGTCAGCATATGTGTGTGTGAAGTGTGTAATTCCCTGTGCTTTAGCAGTGCGATATTGTCTCTTATCACACTCTGGCTCTGGATCGCTGCAGTGTCAGGTTGGGGCGGCTCAAGTCAAGAGGAAGAAGAGAAATGAGGAGAGGAAGGAAGAGAGTGTAGAGGGGGGGTTATAGGTATGGGGGAGAAGAGCTGCTTGGCCTCAATCTCAGCCCATTCTCCTCTCAGTGCTGGATGCGTCTGATGGACTGGATCTGAGGGGTCTGGCAGTGAGAGCCCCAGTTCCTCCAGTGCTGGTAGTCTCCACTGTGTCTCTCACACTCCATGATGTATTGCTGGCCCCTGTAGCCAGGGAACTGGTAGCACACGAAGCTGTAAGGGGACAGCAACATGACATTAAAAAGTCAAAGGGATCAACAGAGTGCAGCTTTATGCTGAGACGATCTGTGTTGATCATGAAGAGCATTTAGAGTTACAACTTACGCGCCACACTGCACATGCATGGAGCCAACCTCAGGCATCATCCAGCCCATGGCCTGCAGAGAGGGGTAGTCGTCGCAGATCTCCACGCTGCGGCCCATGAAGTTCTCCCTCTCGAAAATGATCATGCGGCTGCTCTGGTGGGACTGAACAAGAACACAAAGATCGATTTACTCCTTCACGTTCTCAGTTAGGTGAGCAGTTGGACTCTGTGGGACGGGGATCACGAGGATGTACTCACGGCGCAGTAGATGGGGCGGAAAGACATGAGACGCTCCACGTGGTAGGAGATGTTGCCACTGAAAGCATCCCAGTGGGGGTACTCTCCCCTCTCCAGGATGAACTGCTGGCCCTGGAAGTCGTGGTGCTCGAAACCCACCCAGCTTTACACAAAGACACAGAAACAGACCAGTTCACAGATCAACTCCTTGTTGCACTGTTGATAAAGTATATTGCCAGGAATGCACAACATTAGAAAAACATGAAATTGATGATAGCGATTGCGAGTACCTAGATTTTCCTCACTATTCTTTTTTTCCCATTATCAGTCCCCACTGCTCTGCTTGATCTGGATCACTAAGATCTATGTTAGCTGTGGCCATAAACAGCAATGAAAGTCCATCCAACTGGCCAAATGTGTTATAGTCAAGCAGAGTTTGAATGCATAGCCCCTAAAATATAATAGTCTACCAAATATTGCGTCCAAGCAGTCTATTACGATTGTAATTTTGCATACATTGCAGCTGCAATGATGGTTGCGATTCAATATATTGTGCAGCTTTACACATTGGAATTGTTTTGTCTAAATTAACTTCTGCAGCCTGTTACTGTCAGTAAAATGGTTTTATCGGAGCCTTGAGAGACTTACGCTCCGCTCTCCACCCTGATGGAGCGGATGTTGTCCAGTCCGCACTCCTGGATATTACAGCATTCAGAGGTGAACTCCAGGCACTTTCCTTGGAAATGCTCCTGCTCGAACACAGTCACCTGAGGAGATGGAGCAAGTTCTCATAGTGTTACATCTCCTTCAAACTGAGCAGAAATTCACAGACCACAGAAAGTTATCTCAAATCTACTTTATGCTTCCTATCTGTGCACAGAGAAGCGAGTGATTACCTTGAAGAAAGGAGCCATGCCCATCCCTGTGTTGACCAAAGGCTGCATCATTGGGGACCTTGTAGTTCTGTACATCTTGACTCCTGATTAAGGACAGGGAAATAATGCAAAACAATATAAGTACGCATAAGCATCTCACTTTTAGATGAACTATTCTTTGAGTAAAATATGGTGGTGCTCATTTGTGAATTTGGAGGAGGTCTGGGAGGTCTGTGATTGCCATAAAAGTGCTTCTGGATTTGCGAGTGAGAGCGACCCTGAGCTGAGTGAGAGCAGAGATTGCCTTACCTAGACTGGCACTTTATTGGAAGAGCTTGGGAGTGATAAGCGCCTACCGCCTGCCTCGCGTAGAGCTTTGAGAGAACCTGGCGCTTCGGTTTTATACCGACGGGTCGGTGGGAGGCGCGCTCACCGATGCGCGCCCGCGTCTCTCTCTGGGTCGTCCTATTGGCGTGGCAGAAGCGGCGAGGCGCGCACCCCGGCGACCCTGCGTGACCGCTGCATGTTGTTTTCCAGCTACATCGACCAGCTCAGCAGATCCCATAGTTCTCCCGAGGCTGGAGAACAAAAGGCGCTCCGGCATGTTCGGACCCCGGTCAGCAGTCCAGCGCCCGGCCCGGCACAAAGGGCCGGGATCGGGGAGGGGAATGCAGGGGATTAAGGTGGCATACAGAAAGAGATCTGTTAGGGGTCTGAAAAAATGTATAGAAATGTTAAAGAGAAAGTAAAATTCATATTTTCTTATTCACATGTACAGATCTTACCTTCCGCAGGTGCTGCTGCGCACGCGCATAATGGGTGGAGGCGCACAGGTGTAGCAAAATCATTGTGCTTCACAGCACAATGATTTCCAAAGTTGGGGTCTGGGCCCCACAACTGGACACTAAATACCAATTAGAGGGCTTTGGGATGATCTCAAGTAAACAACATAAAGCAAAGGTGTTTCTTAATAGAATAGTTTTATCAGAATTTATCAGAACTTCTTAATTTTAAGAATCTGCATATTCTTGCATCCAATCATTTTATTTTTTGTTGAAGCTTGGTTGTGTGAAGCACCTTGATCTAAATGCCTGTTGTAATGGGCTACATAAAAAAAGATTGATTTATTAAATTAATAATCATATAAAGAAATAAAATACTATATTGGTTGTTGTTATATCACTTAATAATCAAGCTCCATCGTACATCAGAGATCTTATTGTTCCACACGTTTCTAACAGAGCACTACTTCGCTCTCAGACTAAAAGGCTAAAAACGTTCGTCTTTGAAAAACCTTTTAGTTAGACTGGCTTAGGTTATCCTCTCCTATTTCTGTAGTGATGCTGCTATAGGCTCAGGCTGCTGGAGGACATACTGAACATACAGGGGTTGGACAATGAAACTGAAACACCTGTCATTTTAGTGTGGGAGGTTTCATGGCTAAATTGGACCAGCCTGGTAGCCAGTCTTCATTGATTGCACATTGCACCAGTAAGAGCAGAGTGTGAAGGTTCCATTAGCAGGGTAAGAGCACAGTTTTGCTCAAAATATTGAAATGCACACAACATTATGGGTGACATACCAGAGTTCAAAAGAGGACAAATTGTGCACGTCTTGCTGGCGCATCTGTGACCAAGACAGCAAGTCTTTGTGATGTATCAAGAGCCACGATATCCAGGGTAATGTCAGCATACCACCAAGAAGGACGAACCACATCCAACAGGATTAACTGTGGACGCAAGAGGAAGCTGTCTGAAAGGGATGTTCGGGTGCTAACCCGGATTGTCTCCAAAAAACATAAAACCACGGCTGCCCAAATCACGGCAGAATTAAATGTGCACCTCAACTCTCCTGTTTCCACCAGAACTGTCCGTCGGGAGCTCCACAGGGTCAATATACACGGCCGGGCTGCTATAGCCAAACCTTTGGTCACTCATGCCAATGCCAAACGTCGGTTTCAATGGTGCAAGGAGCGCAAATCTTGGGCTGTGGACAATGTGAAACATGTATTGTTCTCTGATGAGTCCACCTTTACTGTTTTCCCCACATCCGGGAGAGTTACGGTGTGGAGAAGCCCCAAAGAAGCGTACCACCCAGACTGTTGCATGCCCAGAGTGAAGCATGGGGGTGGATCAGTGATGGTTTGGGCTGCCATATCATGGCATTCCTTGGCTCAATACTTGTGCTAGATGGGCGCGTCACTGCCAAGGACTACCGAACCATTCTTGAGGACCATGTGCATCCAATGGTTCAGACATTGTATCCTGAAGGCGGTGCCGTGTATCAGGATGACAATGCACCACTACACACAGCAAGACTGGTGAAAGATTGGTTTGATGAACATAAAAGTGAAGTTGAACATCTCCCATGGCCTGCACACTCACCAGATCTAAATATTATAGAGCCACTTTGGGGTGTTTTGGAGGAGCGAGTCAGGAAACGTTTCCCTCCACCAGTATCACGTAATGACCTGGCCACTATCCTGCAAGAAGAATGGCTTAAAATCCCTCTGACCACTGTGTAGGACTTGAATATGTCATTCCCAAGACGAATTGACGCTGTATTGGCCGCAAAAGGAGGCCCTACACCATACTAATAAATTATTGTGGTCTAAAACCAGGTGTTTCAGTTTCATTGTCCAACCCCTGTATATCCTCACTCTGTGCCTCCTACTCCTACTTCTCACCAGAAACGCCTGCCCAGGTGCAACTCATGTTAAACCTGGCCTGACGTTGTGAAGCTTTGACACCTTCCTGCATTTCTCCTTCTGTAGATGATCCACTTGATCCTGTCTTTCTGTGTTAAACCCTGTCTCTCTCCCAGTCAAAGCAGCTGGAGGAGCTTCAACCAACTCTGTTACGTACTCTTTGACATTTTTTCATGGCACAGATTTTACTACTGGCTTAGTGCTTGTCTGTCTGTTTAGCTTTCTCTCTCTCCTAGATGAAGCCTCTAAAGGAGATACTGCTGCCATTAACTCTTTACTTCTTCTTTAACATAGAAAGTACTCCTGGATCAGTGGTTTTGTGTTTCGTTTTGTTATTTGTGTGCATGTTCTGTTTTCTCAAACCCCCATTCAATCGTAGCAGCTGGTGGCTCACACCAAACCAGGTTCTGCTGGAGGTTTCTTCCTGTCATTTAAAAATGCAAAATAATTTTATTGTGAATTCTTTAATTTTTACCTGCTTACCAACAGGTTAAGCAAAAAAACTATTTAATTGTAAAACAAAGTACTCTGATTTTTGTGTAAAGGTCATTTTGTAGTTGTACCCCTACTTATTATGAAAGTAAAACTTAAAACAAAATACCATGGCTAATAAAAAAAATACTGTTTGTTGTACCCAACACTTTTCATTTCAGTTTCAAAGATAAATGGATTTGTGAAAATCTTGTTCTATAAAATCACAAAAAGTGTCCAGCTGCATTTGCTGGCGGGTGAAATCTGTACCATCTTTAACTGCATTCAGGGGCCACATAAAATCATTCCAAGGGCCACAAATAGCCCGTGGGTCACACTTTGGACACCGCTGCCACAGGTCCTTTCCAGCATCAACATGAACTGCACACGTTGCTACAGAAAATATCTGTCTGTATTCAACAAGTGATAGCAGAAGAAGAATCTAGTGAAAATGCATTCCTCTTGTCCAACTAACCATGTAGTTTGATCTTATAATGTTTTTCTAGCTTTGACCCACATGCAGAAATACACTCAGGAAAACAGGAAAGGTTTTAACAAGTTTATTAAGAAATATTTTGTTTGCTGGAGAAACAGGAACTCGCCGCTGTATGGAGAAGGGATCAATGGTAAGTGACAGGTAATATTCTGCGTTGTTAATCTTGATATATTTTTGCTTACAGAGGGTGATTAGGAGATCCGCCAGGGCGGAAGAGAAGTGAGATGATGGAAAACTCCGGGAGCATGTCGTGTAAGTGAAAGGTCCAGGTAATCCTGTTTTACTTGCACTTGAGGTGGAGGTGGCACCAGGTGGATGATCTTGGAGGGGAGCACGGTGGAGGGTGATCCAGGTTCGTTCACAGGAAGCCTGAGGAGATTTGAAACCCAAATGCAGCCAACTGAGAAGATAATCTGTGAAGTTCTCTTGCGGAGAGAGACTCTGGATCTTCTGCATATGCAGACTGGATAGGAAGCTCGGAACTGGAAGTAACCTGGGAAGGAGGACAAGAGAAGGTAAGTACTCAGAAAATAATCACAAGGTGACTTGTCTTGGCCAGCTAGAGCTACCACTGCAGGTTAACACTCAGGCGCCGTAGTGTTGGCAACGTTGGTTACTTAAGCTCCTCTCCTGATGAGGCTGATGGAGAACACCTGTGGACTCAGCTCCTACCGTGCGTCTGGTGCCATCTAGCGGTTGGATGGGGTTAGTAGCAGGTAAAACAGGTGAACAGAAAGAAACTCCCACAACTCCCAGAACTCCTGGCGGCCCAGAACAAGTGCAAGGAAGGGAGGAGAGGTAGTCAGAGATGAGAGACGGGTAGCAGATAAAAGACCGGGGCACCCAGGTGCGGTCCTCAGGACCATAGCCTTCCCAGTCGACAAGATACTGCCAACCGCGACCCCGCCGACGGAAGTCCACAATCTGTCGGACCGCATAGACTGGGTGCCTCAATCCATCCCGGGTGGGTGGAGGGGGTTCGGCCGGAGGGCAAGAAGGACTTGTGATGACGGGTTTGATCTGAGAGATGTGGAACGTTGGATGAATGCGGAGACTTGAAGGAAGCTTCAGGCGGACAGCTGAAGGACTGATAACTGCCTCAATCTCATATGGGCCAATGAACCTGGGGGCGAGTTTCTTGGACATTGATTTAGAGGGACGTCACGTGACGAGAGCCAAACATTCTGACCGGGCTGGTACTGGGGAGCTGGAACCCTTTTCCTGTCTGCATACCTTTTGTTCTGCTCAGCAGTGCGTTGAAGGGCTTGTGTGGTGGCTGTCCAGATGTGTTTGCATCTACGGATGTGATGACGTACAGAAGTGACTGGGATCTTTTTCTCGTCAGCAGAAAACAATGGTGGTTGGTAGCCCAGAGAAGCTTCGAAAGGGGAGAAACCTGTGGCAGCAGAAGTGTGAAAAATTATGAGCGTAACCAAAAACCCATGGCAGGAATTGGCTCCAGTCTGTGGGGTTGGTTGATGTTAAACAACGGAGAATGGATTTCAGCTCTTGATTCATCCAAACATTAGACTGAGGGTGATATCCTGAGGTCAGAGATACTTTAGCTCCCCCCCCCCCAATGCTAAGCAGAATTGATTCCAAACCTTAGCTGTGAACTGAGGTCCGCGCTCTGAGAGGATTCCCCCGGGGGTATACCATGGAGTCTGAAAACATGCTTTTACCAGAAGTTGAGCTTTTTGAAGGGCAAAGGGTAGTTTTCTGAGGGGAATGAGATGACAGGTCTTAGAGAAACGGTCGATAATAGTGAGTAAGGTGGTCATACCTCTTAAAGGGGGAAGTCTGGATAAAGTCCGGGGCTATATGTGACCGGGCCCACTTAGGAAAACACGAAGGGGGTTGCAATAGTCCTGCGGGGGTTTGGTTAGAGGATTTTTTTCTAGCACAAATAGTACAGGCTTGTTAAATACTCTTTCCCTATGAAGGGACGGCCATCAAAAACCTTCTGGAGATGAGGGCGATGGGTTTCGACTAGAGCCAGGGATGGGGCCGAGAACTTGGATGAATGGAACCGTGGATCAGGCGGGACGGGACAGCTGATGGGACGTAAGTCCCTTTTGGGAGTCCAGTTCCGGGGATCTGGTTTCATTTCTGGGGGGCTGGGATACCAAAATTCTCCACATCCCACGTGGGGGCTCCAAACAACACAACTTTGGGGCGGTAGGATGGGAGCAGGCTCCTTGTCAGAGTCCCCGGGGGAGAACTGTCGAGAGAGGGGGTTTGGGCTTATATTTTTGGGAAACCAGGTCTGTATGAGATCGAGAGGTTAAAACGTGAAAAGAAAAGGGCCAAACGAGACTGGCAAGGGTTTTAATGCGTTTGGCTGCTTGAAGGTAGGCTAGGTTTTTATGATCTGTCCATACCACAACTGGGTGTTCAGAGCCCTCCAGCCAGTGACGCCACTCCTCCAGGGCCAGTTTTATTGCCTGGAGTTCTCAGTCTCCCACATCATAATTTCTCTAGGCTGGATTGAATCTGCGGGAGAAAAAGGGCCACAAAGTTTGCCATCAGAGTCAGAAACTTAGGATAGCACAGCCCCTGCTCCAATATCAGATGCATCAACTTTCTAGTGTGAATTTTTCTGATGGGTTCGGAAGAATGAGAATGGGGGCTTGAGAGACAGTGTCCTTGAGCTTATGAAAACCGCACCCTGCCTGTGGAGTACACTCAAAAGGGTTTTTTTGGGGAAAAGTCAGGGCGGTTAAGGGGGCTGCAGTTTGCTTTTAGTTTTTGATGAATCTTCTATAAAATTGACAAAGCCCAAAAAAACCGTTGAAGCTGTTTTACGTGAGTCAGGGGGGGGGGGGGGGGGTGGGCCATTCGAGTACAGCCTTAATCTTGTCTGGATCTGAACAAACCTGCCCACCCTCTAGGATGAATCTGAGGAAGGTAACAGAGGTCTTGTGAAACTCACACTTTTCAGCTTTTAGATATAGACAGGTCTCTAGGAGGCATTGAAGGACCAAGCGGACGTGTTGTTGATGCTCTGAGAGGTTTCTTGAGTAAATGAGGATGTCATCTAAATACACAAAAACGAAACGATCGATGAAGTCCCTCAGGACATCATTCACTAGGACCTGAAATACGGCCGGACTGTTAAAGAGGCCGAAAGGCATAACCAGATACTCAAAATGTACTAAAGGGGTCTTAAAAGCTGTTTTCCATTCGTCCCCCTGGCGGATTCGGACGAGATGGTAAGCATTACGGAGGTCGAGTTTGGAAAATATGGTTGAATCTTGTATAGGTTCGAATGGGGAAGAGATGAGTGGAGGAGGTTTTTGTTTTTGAGTTTGTGATAAATTTTAGTCCCCTGCAGTCAATTTCAGGGACGAAGTGATCCATCTTTTTTCCCCCCAAAGAAAAAAAAACGCACCTAGTGGAGACGATGAGGGACGAATGATGCCTGCAGCTAGGGACTCAGTGATATATCTTTCGAGGGTCTGTCGTTCCCGGGGGGGAGACCCTTATAGAGTCTACTGGAGGGCCAGAGGGGCCCCCGAGAGAAGGTCAAAGGTGCAGACGGTTTTGGCCTGTGAGGGGGGGAGGGCAGAGCAATTAGTTTTACTGAAAAACCCGTTTTTAGATCCATGTATTCTCCCGGGAAACGAAAATTTTTAAGTCAGGATACCTTCTGTTTTCCAGGATCAGGTTTTGGGTTTTTTGGGGTAGAACAGCTTAATGTAACCAAGATGAGAGGGGATTTAAAGGGGCCAGGAAAAAAGGAGTTGATTGTGCTTTTTGGAGCCAGGGAAAACCTAAACTAAGGATTCTGAGAAAAAGGGAAAAAGAAAAGGATATCAGTTTTACAATGATTTCCAGAGATTTTTTAATTCTAAAGACTTGGTCTTGTGTGTTGTGGTTTGAAGGTTTTCCCCCGTTAATGGCGAGAAACTATGTGGGGATAGGAAGGAGTTCCGTGTCGATCTGAGCCTGTTTTCCCCCAACCGTTTTTTTTTTTTTGGGATTTAAAAATTTTTTCCACTTCCTTGGAGTCAATGAGAAGGGGGGGGCAGATAAGTGGAGCCAAAATGAGTCTTGGGGGAAAAAGATGGTAGCTGGTATGGGGAATCTGTTTTTTGGTAGGGGGGAAGGGATGGTCTTGTCACGGGGTTTCCCCCTTTACAACTGGTGGACCCCCTTTTGGGTCGCACTGGGCATGAGGGGGATGAAGTGTCCATGTTGGGGCCACAGTATAAACACTGCTTGGGGCTCCATTCATCGTTGACGTTCCTCTGGGGGGGAGGCGAGTCCGACCAATCTGCATGGATTTTGGGAGAAGGTGTAAGGGGTTTTAGGACGAGGTGCTGCAGCTGAGCTCAGAGGTGGCCCTCTGATCTCACAGCAAAAAAAAATGACTTTCTTCTATCTCTTCAATCTATTATCAACTTCGAGTAGCTAAAGCTATACACTTTTTTTAAGTCTTGGGTTTTATCTAGCAAAAATTTTAAATTTCCTTCAAAGATTCGTCAAAGGGACTGGGAAAAAAAAAGGCGGCTTTAAGAGCGCCAGGTGGTCCCCACGGAATGCGGCTGCTACAGTAGGGAAAATTTTGTAAAAAAACTCTGAAATAAGGGTTTATTTCTTTGTTTTTAAACGCCCACCAGGCGGGCTGTATTGGTCTGCTCTAATTCGGTGTCAAAAGTCTGCTTGAACTCACTTATAAAATCATTATAAGTGCAGCCGTGTTCGTTCACAGTAAGCCTGAGGAGACTTGAAACCCGAATGCAGCCAACTGAGAAGATAATCCGGGGAGTTCTCTTGCGGAGAGAGAGTCTGGATCTTCTGCATACGCAGACTGGACAAGAAGCTCGGAACTGGAGGTGACCTGGGAAGGAGGACACGAGACAGTAAGTACTCAGAAAATAATCACAAGGAGACTTGTCTTGGCCAGTTAGAGCTACCACTGCAGGTTAACACTCAGGCGCCGGAGTGTTTGCAACGTTGGTTACTTAAGCTCCTCTCCTGATGAGGATAATGGAGAACACCTGTGGAATCAGCTCCTACCGTGCGTCTGGAGCCATCTAGAGGTTGGATGGGGTTAGTAGCAGGTAAAGCAGGTGAACAGAAAGAAACTCCCAGAACTCAGACATATAAATGTAATTGGTGGTCTTTTATGTTTATTTAACATTAGCAATGAATATTCTTTCTCTGTTTGTATTCGTCTGTGCACATGCTTGGGAAAATGAACATATTTTCTGACTCTGCCCCGCTGCTCTTTCTTTTTGAGGCATGCATCACAACTTTGCCAAAAATTGAGAATTTACAGAATGAAACATCGCCCCCTAAGGATAGCATGGAGAATTAAATGATGTCAGCTGTACCGGTGTTATAAGAGTAGCTGTTCCCAAACTTTTCTGCTGTCGACCCACAAACTTTAGTTGAGTATACAAGTATGTCTTCACCATGAATTAAACTGTGATAACTCAAACAACATAAAAAGTTAAATAATTTTTTTTAAGTACTGTTTTTTACCTTGTCCCATATTTATAGCATAAATATGCTGTGCAATAATCCATTTTGTAATTAGGTTTAATTTCTTTAGAGTGTCTCAGGACCCCACTCTTGTTGATTTTTGACCACAATTGGGGTCTCTACTCCAACTTTGGGAACCACTGTTATAGAAGACAGAAATAAAAATTGCACAGCTGAAATCGCACTGTAGCACAGCAAGCTTTTGCAAAAAGTCAATGAAACCCTATTCACACATAATTACCGTAGGTGTCATTGTACTGGTGCCACTGATCTTAGAACAGGCAAGTCTATAAAAAGGTAAAGCAGCATCACTGTGCTACTCAAACAAGCACTAAAAATATTTTCTTCTCCTGTTTTTGTTCTGACTCCACTCACAGACATCCCTGACTTGAGCCAGCTACAGCCATGTTGGGATGTCAGGTCTCTGCCACTGTGACATTTAAGGCAGGTAGCTAAAAAGTACAGGATCTACTGGAGAAAAAGGTCTAGTGAACAGCCCTTTGTGGATCAGATTATTAAAAATAAATGTTGTGTTTTTTCCTGTATCTTCAAACTGAAACCTCTTTTCTTATACATAATGTCCCTAAGTCATAAACTCTGTCTTTTCCCTTTAGTTTGGGAGTTTTTGGACACATTTCATTTCCATTGTTCAAAGTCAATTACAGTCAGACTAGCAGCATATACTGTCTGGAAAATGCTGATAAAAACGGGAGAATAAACTGTCTAAAATTACAAACATGATACTTTAAGTCATACCAGCTACATTAAATTTGTCTCCTGTTCCCCTGCTTCTGTCCATCCTCTCTGCCCGTCCCCCTTTGATGATGAGGGGTTTCTATTGTCACCCTCCTCTGACCTCAGCAGGTTTGTTTTTCTCTGCATAATCCTCCTCCTGTGGGCGCCAGCGTATAAAAACGAGGGGCGCTCTCCGAGCCACACACACTCTGAGTGAGGCTCGGCACAGGCAGCACACACATAGACAGGTAAGGTACATTGCACACATCGAAGTTCATTCCATTTTATTTTATCCTTTTATTACTTGTAATAAAAATGCCATGAACCTCCTTGTTTTTTCATTCAGCAATCATGTCCACTGGAGATAAGGCCAAGACTTCTTCCCAGACTGACGGCAAGGCTGCTCAGAGCAAGAAGTCTGAGATGGGAATGATGTCCTACAAGGTTTGTAACCCTCACTGAACTCCCCCTCTGTAATATGTTCTCACAGAAACTAATGATCACATAATGTCTGGGTCTCTGTGTGGTTTTGCTCCCGGCAGATGTACGTGTTTGACCAGGAGAACTTCCAGGGTCGCATGATCGAGATCGTCAATGAGTGCATGAACGTGTGTGAGATGGGCATGGACCGCGTGCGTTCCCTGCGCGTTGAGTGTGGACCGTATGTTTCAGCCAATGTGCAATTTTTCTACTATGTTTTAGGCGACATGGCTGTCTCCTAACTTTCTATTTCCTGCAGTTTTGTTGGGTTTGAGCAGATGAACTTCTGTGGTGAGATGTACATCCTGGAGAAGGGTGAGTATCCCCGCTGGGACTCCTGGAGCAACTGCCAGAGGAATGACTATCTGCTGTCCTTCAGGCCTGTCAGAATGGTAAAAAAAACCTTCATTCTGATCTTATTTTGATTTTTTTCTTTCTGTTTAGATTTTAAGTCTTGAATTTTCTCAATGTTCTCACCCTCAGGACCCTGAGAAGCACAAGATCTGCCTGTATGAGGTGGGAGAGTTCAAGGGCCGCAAGATGGAGATCATGGATGATGATGTTCCCAGCCTGTTTTCCTATGGCTTCACAGATAGAGTGGGCAGCATCATGGTCAGCTGTGGAACGTGAGTACCAAACTACCGAATAGGAGATCCAGATAATGAAAATCAGTGCTTTTATGACCCATTTCCCCTTCCTGTTCCTTTTCCCAGATGGGTGGGATACCAGTTCCCTGGATACCGTGGCAGCCAGTTCCTGCTGGAGAAGGGCGACTACAGGCACTTCAACGAGTATGGTGCCCGCCACCCCCAGTTCCAGTCCGTGAGGCGTATCCGTGACATGCAGTGGCACCCACACGGCTGCTACACCATGGCCAACAAGTGAGGCTCAGGGAAGGAGAGAAAGAGAAAGAGCGGAAGTGAGGGAGAGGGGCGGAGAAAGAGGGAACGGGGGAGAGATGTCTAAGGTCTTCATCTCAGTGCCTATAGAGGGTCTGTGACTTAATGGAGTGAAAGGAGAAGGTCTATTTCCCTGATCAGAGATGAGACCTCTGTGGAACGACCAGCTGGACCAGTAAAACCACCAGATCCACCCTCCATCCCTCTCTGTCTCTACTTTTCTCTTTCTCCCCTCTGGGCTGCACTTTGCTTCCCCCCTTTTTCTTCCTTTTTTAAAAACTCTCAGTTCAACCCCCCTCCACAGTCCTCTGAGACACCAAAGAGGAAACTCAGTATCTTGCTGTTTTACACACATGATTCTCGGCTCAGGGTATGATGCACTATGGGAAACTGAGTCCCCCCGGAGCACCCCCGGCCTCCTCTTGCCCCTGTGCTTTACCAACCCTCTCTGCTGTACAGAATCTTGGCCAAGTTTTCAATAAAAAGAAAATCCTTGATTTCAAAGATTTTGCATCTGTTATTTATTATTAAAAAACATAAAAAAAAACAGACAATACTTCAGCTAGTGCATACCTCTGTTGATGCTATTATAGACAAGCTGTGTGGGGTTTGAATGATGGTTTGCAGAGTCAGCCATTAAACAGAACCTCCCAGGCACACAGTGTTCTGTAGAAACAACTGCAGCCTATGGAGAAACAGAGGAAAAAGGCCAGAACAGGACAGTCTCACCCAGCTGCTGCTGTCCATGTGGGATAATGGTGTAGCACCTACTGGAATCACAGGCTTGGGCAGATCACATCCAGTTCTTTTCAAGTTGTGCAAAAGTGTCATAAAAAAGTAAAATCTCAAACTGATAAATGCAATGAATGAAAAAAATACATCAAAACCACATCTGACACCCTTGTTAACGTTATTTTTGTAGTTTCAAGCCGCAGTAGTAAAATACTACTTCTACTTCTATTACTATTACTAAAAATAATAATAACACACTAAAGATGAAGGCATAAATTGGCAGAAAGTTGTTTATACATATATTTGAATATGTGGATTTTTCTGTGAAACAGTGCTTTATTTATTTAATTGACACTTTTATATCCATAGAGTTTATTTTTATTATTTAAAATGAATAAATAAAGTCTGTAAAGTTCTTCCTAATCCAACTCGTTCATCCTTGTCTTTACAGACCTTGCTTTGTCATGTTAGAACAGGAAGGGGCCATCCTTAAACTGTTCCCACAAAGTCAGGAGTATGAAATTGTCTAAATTGAGTTGCTTTCCCTGAAACTAAGGGGCTGAGTCCAACACCTGACAAACAGCCTCACACCGTGATCCCCTCTGCACCATGCTTTACCTTTGACACAATGCAGTCAGGAACATGCTCTCCTGGCCACTGTTTGACCCAGACCAGGTCGTTTAATTACCAGAGACGGAGGCATGATTCCTCCCTGTAAAGAACAATCCCCACTGCTCTATACTCCAGTGATGGCCTGCTTTTCATCATGTGTCTATTGCTTTGTATTGCACTTGTTGGTTTAAGGTTTGGCTGAGGGTTTTCAGTCATGAAAATCCATACCGTGAAACTCTCTGCACATTGTTCTTGAGCTAATCTAAAGGGCATATGAACTTTGGAGGTCTAGAGCTTTCAACTCTGCAGAAGGTTGGTGACCAAGGACCCCACTCTGTGATTTTAAGTGGCCTACTACTTGATGGCTGAGTTGCTGTTATTCCCAATCTCTTCTATTTTGTTACGATACCCCAAACAGTGGATTGTGGAATATTTTGTCACAGTTTGAGTCTGCTCTGTATTTTCACAACATGCAATGAGTGACCCACTCTTGCACCAATGTGCAAAAGGCACTGGGTTTTGTGTGACCATGGAAGTGATTGCAACACCTGAATTAAATGCTTTGGGTTGGGTGAGTTAATAGTTTTGCAATACAGTATATTTCCTCATAAAATTTGTTTGTCGTACTCGTCGTCTTCCGTTTAACCGGGACTGGGTCGCGGGGACAGGAGACTCAGTAGAGACACCCAGACTTTCCTCTCCCCAGACACCTCCTCCAGCTCCTCCGGGGGGAGCCCAAGGTGTTCCCAGGCCAGCCGAGAGACATAGTCCCTCCAGCGTGTCCTGAGTTGTTCCCTGGGCCTCCTCCCGGTGGGACGTGCCTGGAACACCTCCCGGGTAGGCATCCAAGAGGCATCCAGGATAGATAACCATGACAGCCCCGCAACATCCAGAGACTTGAGGTACTCAGGGAAGATCTCATCCTCCCCTGATGCCCTGCCACCATGGTGGTTTTTAACCACCTCGGGGACTTCAGCTTGGGTGATGAGAGTCCAACCCCAAGTCCCTAGCCTCTGCTTCAACCAGGGAATGCGTGACGGCAGGATTGAGGAGATCCTCGAAGTCCTCCTTCAACCCAAAGCTCTCCTGGAGGTAGGAGTTGAATACATCCCTGGCTGAGGGCTGCGCCAGACGTTCCCAGCAGACCCTCACCATACGCTTGGGCCTGCCAAGTCTGTCCGTCTTTCTCCTCTTCCAGTGGATCCAACTCACCGCCAGGTGGTGATCAGTGGACAGCTCAGCCCCTCTCTTCACCCAAGTGTCCAAAACAGTCTTAGTTATTTTTGTTTATTTGTTTTCTTTATTTTCTTGTCTTTCTGTGATGGGGCAGAATTTGAAGCTTTGTGTTTTATATTTTCCTCTAAAAAGAGTAGGTAAATTACAGTGTTCAAACACATAAAGAAAAACAGTTTCAGTCAACCCACAAATGCAAAATGAACACAGTTTGAACCATTGTTTTATCGCAACCAGGTGTGTGGCAATATACACAGTGTTGTCAGAGTCTGAGTCTGTGTGTGTTGGTGTATGTGCTTGTGTGTGTGTGTGTGTGTGTTTGGTGTATTTGTCTTCGTAATCATCATTCAGTTTCACAGTTGGTGCTGGAGGTTCTCAGGTGCGCTGGATGACAGGTGTGACCTATCTACTGATTGCATGAAGGAGTACTTAAGCGGGAAGCTGCCAGCCCTTCGATGCCAGCGTGTGTGCCTTATTGGTAACAAGCTCAGCTTCTACTGATTTTTTTGCTTCGTTCATGAACTTCAAGTAACTTTGTATTTTGTTCCCACGCAGGTTTTTACCTGAGGCTTTGTTTACCTTGCTGAGTTCCGACTTCGTTCCAGAGTTTCTCTGAGCATCTGGATTCTCAAATAACTGAGTTAAGGATCTACCTTTTTTGGGATTTTTCCACTACCGTCTGTACCTTTCGGACACGAACCAAGCTGGCGGCTTCCCGTTTTCCCCCAACTCCAGGACCCAGGCATCAGCATACCCTGCTCCTTCCTCCATCTCAAACATTGGCACCTGAGCTCCATTTGGCTGGCACCAAGAAGACAACTGAACAGTCTTCCCTCGCAAGTTAAGACTCTGAATCTCTCTCTCCCCAGTGGTTCAAGCTACAACAATTTACTAAGCCATTTCTCAGATCTAAGTAATCAGTTATTTGTTTGTTCACCAGTCCATTCTTCTTCCTTCCCGTACAGTTGGCCTTTCCAGTCCTCCCCCAGATTACTTTGCTGACAATAAAATCCGTAAAAACTCTCTTCTGAGTGTTCTCTGTATGTGGGTCAGATCTCTACCGAAAAGTGTACTTTATAATGCTTCTGTTCCATTGAGTCACTATAAACAGAAATAAAGGTGAGTATTGTATGTTTGACTTTATGGTAAATCAATGGCTTCTCCATCAATTTCTATGTATTTTTATTGATTATTAAAATATGCATTTTTACAAACATCACACTCAAAAAAAGAATCACTCGCATATAAAAATGTTAAACCGGAAATTATACATTTTTCTTTTATATAGCTGATATGTATCGTACTGCTGTTTATATGCTTTGCTTCACATCTGTCATATATTTTCCAGTTTTAATATTTAATAGAAAAATATATATTAAAGATTAAACATAAAAATCATTGCAGTATTGTGTTCCCTTTTCCTGTGTTATGCATCGTCTGTAGGACACCTGGGCTGATCAGCGAGACATCATTCGAACAAACTCTGAGAAGTCAAAAACACTGAAATGAGAAGAAGGAAAATGAACACAAGGGCTGAAGAAACCAAGTTGAAGTTGTCTTACCCTCGAAGTCCACCAGGCCGTCTCCGTTGAGGTCAACATCCTTTATGATCTCGTTAATCTCTTTGTTGTTCACTTGTTCTCCCATTAGCTTCTTCATGGCCTCACGCAGCTCTGTCAAACTGATCTGACCGTCATCATTGGAGTCAAACTGACCACAGACAAGGAGAAAAATGTGACAATAAACTGAATATACTGGGGAAAAGAGTAAACATGTACCAGTTTGCATTCATGGCTACTGGATTTTCTGTTTTCCACAGCATTATTCATCGTATTCTAGCCAGCAGTGAAGTAAACTATAATCATGCCCATTTAATGGTTTTCAAAAGACTTTGCTGGCATCACATCTATAATTTTAAATGTTCTATGTCCTGACTAATCATCCCAAACATTTGCAAAGGAAACTGAAATAAATAACTGCAATGACCTCAGATTGTCGATAAATGTTTTGATTCTGTACAAATGAGGATAAAATGATTAGTCATACTTTTTGTCCAATTCTTCGCTTTGTCAGCATTAGAGAGTGAAAGTTTATAAATATACACAAAGTGCCTGATCTTCAAAATTCCAAATAAGCAGCGCTAATTTGTTTGGGCAAAAAAAATAAATTGCATGTGCAATAAGTAGGAGTATTGCGCATGATCGACAAAGACAAAGGCCCTGATTTTCAATAGGTTTCTGTGTACGAAACCACATGCAAACTTGTTTGCGTGGGCAAAGCTGATCTACAAAGAAGGTGCAAATCGAATTGTGTGTGTAAAATCCACTGAACAGTGGGCGCAAACTTTTTAGCGTATTTGCCTTCATGAATATGTAAAACAGAAACGCACAAATTTATGGGAGGAGGATATGCAAATGTGGTCCTTTACCACCTGCAATGCAATTCATAAAACCTGAAATGGATTGCGGGGGCTGTTTTTGCGTCTATATTTAGTGCATTGGAAATGTAGGTGCAAATTGGGACGCAAAAATGTTGTGCTATGTTATTTAAGAAACAATGAGGACAGTGCCATCTACATGGTTAAACCACCATTAAACACCTAGAGCATCCTGGAAGCACTGAGAGCCATGTTTTTGACTTCTCCAGTGCTTTTAAACACCAGTTTCACTCCTGAGGGAGAAGCTGCAGGATGCGGGTGTGGACAGTTGTCTTGCTTCATGGACCACTGACTACCTCAAAGATAGACCACAGTATGTGAAGCTTCGCAGCTGTGTGTCAGATGTGGTCACACCTCTGGGGCTCCTGAGAGAACTGTCCTTTTGCCTTTCTTCTGACAACATGGCCATCGTGTGTCCTTGAAGGGAATGATCTGAAGAATAGTGAGGTCATCACGGACATTGTTGGGGGAACCATCTGCACATCAACATCAACAAGACTAAAGAGATGGTGACTGTTTTCTGCAGAAAGGCCACTGCCACCTCACTGGTGAAGATCCAGGGCCGGAACATTGAGACTATAGCGCAGTAAAAGTACCTGGGTGTTCATCTCAACTGGACTGGGTCATTGACACTAACGCCCTGTACAAGAAGGGTGGGAGTCGCATCCACCTATTGAGGATGTGTGTAATGTGTTTAGGGCTCTGCTCATGATGTTCTATCACACTTTGGTAGCCTATGCAGTGTTCTACGCTGTGGTCTGCCTTGGGGAGCTGCTGCACAGCGTGGGTCAGTAGTAGACTGGACAAGCTGCTCAGGAGGGCCAGTTCAGTTGTGGCCTGTCCACTGGACTCTACAGTAGAGGTGGCAGAGAGGAGGATGTTTGCTAAACTGTCATCCATAATGAACAAGGCCTCAGGCTAAACAGTCCCGCTCAAGTGAAAGAGGTTCCTACATTCTAACAGTCTAACATTTCATTTATCAGGGATAAGTGGGCCTGTCAGTTTACCCACACCTTTTCTGAAATATCCCAGCGGCTTAGGCATCACAACATAAAGACCAAGGAACTCTCCAAAAAGTCAGGGACAAAGTTGCTGAGAAGTACAAGTCAGGATGGGGTCGTAAAAAAATCCAAATCTTTGATGTTCCCCCAGAGCATCATATCACCATCAAATCCATCATCTTCAAATGGAAAGCACATGGTATCACAACAGACCTGCCCAGAGAGGGCTGCCCACCAACACTTACAGACTGGGTAAGGAGGGCATTATTCAGAGAGGTAGCACAGAGACCAAAGGTAACCCTGAAGGAGCTGCAGAGTTACACAGAAGAGACTGGAGTTTCTATCTGTAGGACCACAATAAGTCATACACTCCATAGAGCTGGGCTTTATGTTAGAGTGACCAGAAAAAAACATTACTTAGGGTTAAAAATGAGAAGGCACTCTTTGAGTTTGCCAAAAGGCATTTGGGCAACACCCCAAATGTATGGAGGACGGTGCTCTGGTCAGAAGAGACTAAAATTGTCATGGTGGCCTTTTCATACACCAAGGAAAATGTTAAGTCTGGCACCAACCCAACACATCCCATCATGCAAAGAACACCACCCCTACAGCAAAACATGGTGGTGGCAGCATCATGCTGTGGGATGTTTTTTAGCAGCAGGGATTGGGAATCTGGTCTGAGTCAAGGGAAAGATGGATGGTACTAATAACAGGGATTTTCTTGAGCAAAACCTGTGTCATTATGCCTGTGATTTGAGACTGGGACAGAGGTTCGCTTTCCAGCAGGACAATGACCTGAAGCATACTGCTAAGGCAACACTGGAGTGGTTTAAGGGGAAACAATTAAATGTGTTTGAATGTTCAGACCTCAATCCAACTGAGAACCTGTGGTTAGACTTGAAGATTGCTGTTCACAAGCAAAAACCATCCAACATGATGAAGCTGGAGCTGTTTTGCCTTGAGTAATGGGTAAAGACCCCAGTGGAAAGATGTGGCAAGCTCATAGAGACTTATCCAAAGCAACTTGCAGCTGTCCTTGCTGCAAAATGTGACTTTATGGGGGTGAAGAGTTATGCATGCCAAAGTCTTCTGTTATTTTTTCATATTTGTTGCTTGCTTTACAATAAAAAAATGCATCTTTAAAGTTGCAGCAATGTTAATTCCAGGTTATAAGGCAACAAAACATGAAAAACACCAAGGGGGGTGAATACTATTGCAAGTCATTGTTGTGGCTTTATTTATTTATGTTTTGAATATAACAATAATGTTATATCTATCTCAACCTCTCTGAATGCGTCTCGTAGCTCTTTGACTCCTATCATGTCTGCTGTCTCCTCCAGCAACTTTGGTCCCATCAACTCCACAAAATCCTCAAAGTCCACTTTGCCTCCACCTAAAACACAAAAACACACAGTCATATAAAAACCACAGAGTGACAATCAGTTCTGTTCACATCCTCACTGTTACAGAAAAATCCACTGCATAAACTATAACATGTTTTCTCCCACAATGATGGTTATCTAATGAAAGGTGCCCTTCTGCCTGCCACTAATTAAAATGATAAATTGCAGTACAGTCCCCACACAACGCATGTAAGCTAGTCTCCTTATTTTGAGCAGCATGCAGGGGATGGCTACGCAGCACATGAGGACATCTAACTCTTTCTGCACATCCACAAAAAACAGTAAAAATCTTGTTCATTGTACATCTGAGTAATAAGTTGTTTTATTTTTTATTTTGTGCTGGTCTTCTCTCCTTTCTAATGCTGCCCTGGGCAACTGCCCATATGACCTATGTCAAAACCCACAGTTGGTCTGATATTTATTTCATTTTTCTGTGTTTTTCGGAGTTAAGTTTTTAGGCTGTGACTTTACTCACAGATCTGCTGGCTCAGTTCAATGAGCTCCATCTCCGTGGGCATGTATCCCATAGTTCTCATGCATTCCCCTAGATCTCTGTGACTGATGTAGCCCTTCTTTTTCTTATCAAACTCCACAAATGCCACACGCAGCTCTGATCAAAAATTAAAAAAAAATCTTATTACTTGTAAAAATTAAAAAGGGTGGAGGTTCAGCATGACTTGCTATTGTCTCACCTTCAAGCTCCTCTGGTCTCAGCTCTCTGTCCTGTTGGAAAACAGAGTTTCAGGAACTGATAATTTCTGCACTGAAAGTTTATTTGGTAAAGCACAGAGAGAAAACCACATCTTTTAAACGTTCACACACAAAATCCAAATGTCAGATCATAAGGGCACACTAAACAGAGATGAAATGAAATTTAACACAACAAAATACGCTTTTATGTATTATGATTGGAAAATTCACAGATATCATTTGCAAAAATGATACTTCACTGACTCCTGCGACTCTAGAATGAATACCTTTCGTTGTAAATCCAGCAGTGAGTCTTTGTATGTTCTAGAGACTAAACTTTTGCCCCATTTTTCTTTACAAAATAACTCACACTCAATCCTTTTTGATGGTCAGTGTCAAGTCTGGCACAGCTAACCAATTGGATTTAGGTCTGGACTTTGACTTAGCCATTCGGTATGTTTGGGGATGTCCCAAAAACATGATGCTGCCACTACCGTGTTTTACTGAGGGGATGGTGTGTTCAGGGTGATTACAAATTAGGTATCTTCTCAAATGCACTGAATTCAGTTGCACTGAATTTTAATTACGGTCATTAGAGCAAAGCTTGCTGAATACAGTCACATGCTACTCTTTTCATCGTTTTATTTGTTACAAAATTTGAAAACCATATATGGTTTTGGGATGCACTTCGACTCAGTTTTTAGCAGTGCTGATCCTTAGGGAAAAAAGGTCTTTGTCTCCAATCCTGATCAAGGACTTACTCCACGTAGTTTGCATGTTGTCCCCATGCATGCGCAGATTTTCTCTAGGGTCTCCAATTTCACTTTAAAAGTCCACAAACCTGACTGTCAGGTTATATGGTCTCTCTAAATTGCCCTGAGGTGTGAGTGTGCATAGATAGTAGTTTGTCCTGTGTGTCTCTATGTTGCCCTACGATGCACTGGCACCTCTAATCCAAAGACCACTGGAGATAGAAACAACGGGAGGACAGAAAATGGATGGATGGATCAGTTTATTGCTGGGTTTATATCCAGATCATTCAGAAAGTTTTTGCTCTCTCACCCAGACCTAATTAGTTTTATCACCCACTTGTCTCAGTTGGAAACTGACACATTTCCTGTGCCAGGTTTTAAAGGACAAAGCCAGTCGATAATTTTCCATTGAAGCCAGTAATCAATCCCTCTGAGCACGTGCTGTGCTGTCGGTTCTGATTGTCTGACCCAGGCATGTGTGATGAAGGGAGGAGGGTGATGGATGGCCCAGATGTGGGGTTAAAAACCGACTGGCACAAGTGGAAAAGTTTAGTGAGGAGGACACAGAGCTGTCTGTTACATACAAGTGTCTGAACAAAGCCCTCTTTAAGGAAGATGCAGGCTGGGCCTCTATGTTGTGCAGCATTTTGTAGTTCTTCATCAGCGCCCTGAAGAAATCCTTGAACGTCTTTGCCTGATTCTCCTCTTCCTCTTCCGCCTTCTGCTGCAGACCCTGATGGCCCCTCGGCCTACCTTGCAGGGTCCCATGCATGGCTTTCTTATAAAGACACACTGTTAGATCACAGCTCTCACTGTCACATGAACCTGATTTATCTTTTCAAAGGACCACAATTTGGACTCATGTTTCCTGAACATGGAGAAATGAGCCCAAAGGGGACTTTAAGCCCGAACTACATAAGATCCTTATTATTTGACAGAAAGCCTCACTCACACCTAAACCAGTCAAAAGACCAGCCCGAAAAGTGCTTTTTGATTTTTTTGTCACATGTAGACAACAACTTTTTCAAAGCTTAGGAATTTCATTATGACAACCATAAGAGGAAATAATTATTTTAAGGTAATTTTAAACTATTTGTGCTGCAGATTGATGTGGATACTAAAACCAAAAACAGGATATCATCCTTAAAAATGAATAATATGGAACAAAAGGTTTTCTTTTAATGGCTTTTAATGTTTCTCCTTCAAAAACTACCTTTTGATTTAAACAGAAACAACCCAACATCTTTAAACAATCCATGCAACTTCAAATATGCAAGGGATTTTGCAGATAACAACACATTTGCAGGCCTTGAAGATGCTTTTCAAGGGAACAAGGATCCAGCAAGAGGAAAAAACAGCTGAAAACAGTGTGGGCACAGTGTGCACATGATCATGCTTTTATCTCAAAATGGCAAATTTAACATAATGTGTTTTAACGTCTTGTAAGAAAATGTTAAATGATGTCAAATGTAAAGAGATGTCTTAAAACTTTGTTTAAAAAAAAGAGAAAAAACAATATGATGTAAGCTTCAATATGGAAAGACACATTTGAAGAGAAAAAAAAGTATCATCATCCTTTCTTACTATTCAATTCTAATATGAGAAATGTGCTAATCTGGTTTTCAAAGACCAGAAGAAGCACAACAATGTAACTGTTTTATTTTCTTACTCATGGTTACAAGAACCGATCCATATCATATAAATAAACAGAAAAGCAGGAAAAGTCTGGAGATATGATTTTATTTCCTCTTTGAAGCACACTATATTTCCTAAAGCATTGCACAATTTTGAAAAAAAGATTGAAAATAAATAAATTTAAATTTAGCAACTAAAAATAACACATTTAAAAAAATCTGTATATCAAAAGTGAACAAAGTTTCCTACCTTCCTCAGTTTGACTTTCATAGACGGTTTTGTACAGTTTCCCATCACCAGAACTCTTCAGATTAAAAACGTTCCCCTTCCTCTCCTTTGTTATTTTTCTTATTTACTTGCACAGATAAAATACATGCATGATCCACCCCGTCAGACAATAAAAAAAACTAACCCAGTTAAACCAGCCTTACACTGACTGCAGTTGTCTTTGCAGATGCAGCATCCCTCTCTCCCTCCTCCCACAAGGCTTTTAATCCACCCATCAAACCACCCCATCTCTTTTTTCCTTTCTCTATCGCTTCATCATTCACATGCTGCACCATGATTCAAATGACTTCAGTGAGAACAGTTTAAGAGGAAGAATTAAGAAGCTACAATCGGACAGGCGTTAATCTCCGTGTCTGATTAAAAAGGCAAGGAAAAGGGTCCGGAGAACAAGGAAAAAAAGAGGCAGAGCTGTACAGATGTCATGCTTTTGAAATTATGTGCACCATGTGCTTGTGTAAGGCAAGCTTAAGTTGAGTTTAAACAAACTTTGCTTGATTTGACTTGAACTATAATGAAATATGATTTAAACATATGTAAAGGTTAAATTAGTACATTTATGGAGGTAATGTAGTGGGGCAGTGGAAATTTGTTAAAAAGTAAAGTACGTTTATTATGATATTATTTATATATTGAGCGAGTTTGCATAGAAAATGTTCTCACTAACATTGAGAACCTGAACAAAAGTCAGCTGCCATTGAAAGAATGAACAAAAGTAAAACAAACGATCTTTACCCAACCACAATGAGGGGGTTGAAACAATTTAAAACCTAAAAATATTACTGGGAGAGTTAACTAGTTAGTGCAATAAGTAACAGAAACCAGTAGATGTCACTGCAGCTGCTACAGAGAATCTAGACAGGACACAGTCAAATTAAATTCTCCATGTTTCATAACAGCAATAAAAAATACTCTGTATTCAGTTTTTCATCTTGTTGTTGTACAATTGGTAATAAGGGAATTGCTGTTCCACAAAGCATTTTTTGGCCCACCAATCCTCCTTGTCTATACAGCACAGTGGATCTTTCTTAAGTACATGTAAATTATTCCAGACAGAATACACCAACAGCTGCAAATGAAGATCCACAGCACCTCTAGCCAGATTAATTACCATGCTGATTCTCTCCTCCTGGTTTTAATAATCAGTCTATCCGAACCTCTCTGTTGGTGTGTTTATTTATGTCTCTGGGTTTGTGTGTTGATTACATTTCGGGTGCTTGATTCAGCGCATTATCACTGACGGTCACGTTGACAAGGTATCATGTGCTCTGAGGTAACACAACTCTGGCCTTTGTTTTGTCCTAAATATGCTGTGTGTGTGTGGGGGGGTGTATGTTGGGGGGAGGGGGGTACATCTAGCACCTGATCTGTTGTTAGATGTACATCAGCTAATTTCAAGCAAGGTCAGCCAACAAGGAGGAAAAACATTTAAAAAAGGAAGGAAGGAGGGAAGGTCTGTCTGCAAATACACTTTGAAAAACAGATTCATTTTGGTATTTATTGGTCCACTGCAGGCAAACACCAAACACAGATCATCGTTCCATGCCTCCTGGTGCTTCTCCCGCTCTTACAGTCCTACCTCGGTGGAGTCTTTTCCTATACTCTCCTACCTACTTTTACAAATGGATTAAATAGGTGGCTGTCAACTAAGGATAACTTCCAAAAATTCCACAAATCAACACAAAACCCCTCTCTAAAACAGTCTTATAGTTCCTCCAACATATCCCTGTTCTGACGTTTTAAAGCCTTTCAGAGGTTTAAATTAGTGGAGTAATGTAAAGCCTGTTTTTATTGAGATATCTCTCTTTAAAAAGAAGATGAGTTTGCACCAGCCATCTGCTTCCCTTCGTTTCATTATGTGGGGGCCGAGGGTCTGTGGTTGCTGAACCTAAGCTTTCATGTGATAATGCGCTGACTGATCCAATCTTCAGCTTCGCTCTGTTCTCTTCTCTCCAGACTTTCCTGACTTCTCTCTCCCACTCGCTCAGCAGATTTCTTCTTTTTTTGGATCACTTACATCACCACTCACATCACATACTTTCTTGCCTAATACACTGACTTCCTGCTGCTAACCTCATCGTCAGCCCTCAGAGTTTTTCTGACGCGATCAGGTGCATGTGACTCCATCTTTACGCATGAGGATAAATGACTAAGGAGGGTGAGCTCAGGTCAGTGGCAGAGGAAGAGTTTGACTTCAGCTTGGTATTATTTGCACACACTTTCCCTCACTTCAGTGGTTTGACCGAGCGCTGACAGATGCTTGCCGTATTCCTGCATCTCCTGTTGTGCCTTTGACCATCTGAGTGATGGGATGTGATGTGATACTGAGCTTAAGACGACACCAGAGACAACGAGCTCATCAGATCTCAAAATAGCTGTATCTGTTACTGATTACACTTTACTGATGGTCCCCAACGTTAGGGAGCTTAAATTATCTCTGTCAGCATCCTTTGCTTCAGTTCTGCTTGTTAGTGCATCCCAACATTTCTACATGAGTCTTTGGGGTTCAATAAGACGTTTGTTTTGTTGTGGCTTTGAAAACGTCTGCACGGTGGGATCAGAGGTCAGAAGCAAACATGGGTAGTGTTGGGTTTAAAACTTGAACTGGAGGTGTTGGGTTTCAATCAAGTTAAAGGCTTAGGAACTTGATGCAGGAGTGACACAATAAAATACACACAGGACCACACTTAAGCAATCACAACTTCACAGAAACACACACTGATGGTTTCCAGACCTACCTGTCCAAACACAGAGTTTACTATGGGCAGCAGGTCTACAGGCTCTTCCTCCGCCTCTTTCTCCTTGTTACCCCTGTGAGGTCCCTCCAACATCTCCTCCAGCTGTTCCTCCAGGGCCTCGCTGTCCTCAGCTGCTTCTGCCGTCATCGTCTGGGGTAGCTGTCTGGACTTCTGACTCTGAGGAGGCAGATGGGTCATACCCTGACCCTCCGCGACAAGCATTCCCTGCTCGATGCTTCTCCTTTTTTGCCTTTCCATCTTCCTCTTGATTGCAGCCTGCACCTGAGTGGGGTTAAGCAAACAATATGTTCAAACATTTTATTTTCTCTGGTTGAAAACTCCAGGTGATATTTTCATTCAATTCACAGGAAAGTAGGCAGCTTAAAGCAGATTATTTTGTTGATGTTTTGCAGGATTGTTTCAGAGATAGATTATTCTTTAAAAAAAAACGTAAACTGAACTATGTGTGTCCTTCAAGCTGACAGATAAAGAACAATACATCTGAACTAGATTTACACAAACAATACAAGCTTGGCTGAATATTAAAGAGTTTGACTGCACTAAGTAACAAGAATATAAATAGCATCAGTGAAAGAAATAGGAAAGGGAATAACTATGAAAAGGCAAACAGAGAAGAAGGCACAAATTAGATCATATCAAAACTTGTACCTAAAAAACACAAAGCAAAATAATATTTGAAACCCTGTGGCAGTTATTGGCTCTTCAAGGGGTTTATTTCCAGGCTAACACTTTAAAAGTGTCCACATTCAAGTTAAGTTTATGTCAAAACTGCAACAATTTCAATCTCAATACATTACTTAACATTTACTCTGCAAAAATGTTCATCTTTCCACTAAATCAACTTAAACGTTCACTGAATTCAGAATCTATTAAGGAAAAAAAACATCATAAAATCACACAGAGCTTAATAAATGAGAAGGCATTGTCTGCTTTATGTGAATCTGTTATCTAGTTTATATAAAAAGCCGATCCCTCCATACAGACCTGCTTTGCGCTCCTCTCCGGCGGTGTGCTCATCACTCCAGCACCACCTCCTCCGGCGGACGGCTCTCGAATGAGCATGAACATCTCGCTGTGACAGGCTCAGACACCTCTCTCTTTCCTCCCCCTCCCTCGCCCTCTCTCTTCCCTTCACTCCTCTCTTCTACACTACTTCTACTTGATTTTACTTCAGTTTGCTTTGAAAAAAAAATCCCCAAATTTCTGCTAAAAGAGACTGGACTGGTCAGATTGTGGTTTAACAAAATGTTCCAGCATTTTCTACCTTCAAAGCAGATAACAATTGAAGCATAAATAAAACCAGAGAAAAAAATAGAGCTCAATTCTTCCTTTGTCCTGTTGTTAACTCCTTGTGGTTCCCCTGACTGTTTCCCTGATGCTTCTGTTCATATCTGCCTTCTGGAGTGCTCAGGTGAGGAGGTTTTATTATCATCAGTTGTCTTTGATCTGGGATTAAGTTCCTACACCTCTGCCCCTGATGGCTATCTCCTGATCCTTTAGGTGACACTCTATACCTCCTGAACTTTACCTTCCTTGTGTTATCTACGTCTAACATGTCAACCTCTGTCTCTCCTTCCCTTCCTTCTCCTTTTTTCCACATTTTCTCCTTCATCACAGGTAAGCAGCACTCTTATCCTGCCATCAGTGAAGATGCTTCTGTCCTTTTCGCCTTCTTTTGCATCTTTATCTGTTCTGATCACTTCCTGTAATCCTCTCCCCGCATCTCCTTCCAAGTCCTTTCTGTTGTAACACAAATGGGATTCTTGTTTTTATTTTTGCCCATTCATTCTGTGACAGAAGGAATAAAGGGATACAACAACCTCAGCTGCTGTGCAATGATGAAAAGCTTGCTTTTAGATGAAACGCATCACCTCTGCATTGCTCCTGCATGTATAATCCCATCCGTCGAGCATGGCTGAGCTCACACGCACACACAGGTAGACATGTCAGGAACAACCTCTATTTTTAGCTGAGCGCTCACACAGCCATGTAAACATATTATTGTGCTTTTTGGCGCCTCCTGGAGAGCTGTGAATAGCTTTGAAGTGTTTGTCCAAAAGGAACTAATTCCCCTAAAAGCATCAGGTTTCTATAAATAAAATGTCCCATTAATTTCTCCACCCTCGTTGGTAGGTGTTCCACAGCTCAGAGCTCACTTTTTGTCCCTATTTTACCCTCAGACATCACCTTCTGTTAACCTGCATTAAACACTGATAATGTATAGCTCTCCAGTTCCTGATGAGGTTTCCATGGATCACTTTGACTCCATCTTTCAACTGACTCCTTGTCCCTTCTCAGCCCCCTTCCTCATTGATTATTGATAAAAGGGTCAGAGACAAAATCCAACGAAAAGAGATCTATTACCTGACTGAGGCTTTAAAATAGTGGGTTGTATTTTAGGAGCAGATAGGTGAAGAAAAATTAAATGGCTTTTTTTTCTATTATTAGCCTTTGTTCATCTGAATCTGCAACAAAACTGCTCTCAGACAAAATGAAAGTGGACCAGCAGCTGGGCAGTAATTTAGAGGTGAAGGATTGTGTTTCTGCCAATTATAATATCTTGTTGCATATCAGGGCACAATGGTTAATGTATAGGCCGATGGCACAAATAAGTTTTATTTATGTCCGACTCTCATTCTCATTACTTATTTCTCTGTAACAGTAGTCACAGATACCTTAATTTCTCAGTTGGCACAAATACACTGATTAACCTTGCTTGAGTAGATGGTGAAAATGGAACAAGTTGGTATCTGTGACAAGTAAACAGCAACAGGACACGGCCAGAAAAGAGCCAGGACAGAGCCAGAACACAGCCAGAACACACCCTGGACACACCCTGGACACAACCAGAACACAGCCAGAACACAAACTGGACACAACCAGAACACAGCCAGAAAACACCCTGGACACAACCAGGACACAGCCAGAACACACCCTGGACACAACCAGGACACAGCCAGAACACACCCTGGACACAACCAGGACACAGCCAGAATACACATTGGACACAACCAGAACACAGCCAGAACACACCCTGGACACAACCAGGACACAGCCAGAACACAGCCAGAACATACCCTGGACACAACCAGGACACAGCCAGAACACACCCTGGACACAACCAGGACACAGCCAGAACACACCCTGGACACAACCAGGACACAGCCAGAACACACACTGGACACAACCAGGACACAGCCCGAAAACACCCTGGACACAACCAGAACACAGCCAGAATACACCCTGGACACAACCAGAACACAGCCAGAACATACCCTGGACACAACCAGGACACAGCCAGAACACACCCTGGACACAACCAGGACACAGCCAGAACACACCCTGGACACAACCAGGACACAGCCAGAACACACACTGGACACAACCAGGACACAGCCCGAAAACACCCTGGACACAACCAGAACACAGCCAGAACATACCCTGGACACAACCAGGACACAGCCAGAACACACCCTGGACACAACCAGGACACAGCCAGAACACACACTGGACACAACCAGGACACAGCCCGAAAACACCCTGGACACAACCAGAACACAGCCAGAATACACCCTGGACACAACCAGAACACACCCTGGACACAACCAGAACACAGCCAGAACACACCCTGGACACAACCAGGACACAACCAGAACACACCCTGGACACAACCAGAACACAGCCAGAATACACCCTGGACACAGCCAGGACACAACCAGAACACACCCTGGACACAACCAGAACACAGCCAGAACATACCCTGGACACAACCAGGACACAGCCAGAACACACCCTGGACACAACCAGAACACAGCCAGAATACACCCTGGACACAACCAGGACACAACCAGCACACACCCTGGACACACCCTGGACACAACCAGAACACACCCTGGACACACCCTGGACACAACCAGAACACACCCTGGACATAGCCAGGACACAACCAGAACACAGCCAGAATACACCCTGGACACAGCCAGGACACAACCAGCACACACCCTGGACACACCCTGGACACAACCAGAACACACCCTGGACACAACCAGAACACAGCCAGAACAGACCCTGGACACAACCAGAACACACCCTGGACACAACCAGAACACAGCCAGAACACACCCTGGACACAACCAGGACACAACCAGAACACACCCTGGACACAACCAGGACACAGCCAGAATACACCCTGGACACAACCAGGACACAGCCAGAACACACACTGGACACAACCAGAACACAGCCAGAATACACCCTGGACACAACCAGGACACACCCTGGACACAACCAGAACACAGCCAGAACACAGCCAGTTATGCTATATTTATTTGACTTTCAGATGGTGGATCGAACAGTGCTGTATGAGATGTTTAAAGCTCGGGGTGTGGTTTTATAACCTAACATTGCTTTAAACTTTTCTACAACAAAATATGCCTGTTTGTTCACTAATGTTCTCCAACAAACCTTTGAGGTCTTCTCAAAATGGACTGAACTTATATAGCGCCTTTCCAGTCCTACAGACCACTCAAAGCGCTTTACACTAGGGCCACATTCACCCAATTGCACTCACTAACGCTCACACATTCATACACCGATACGCAGATCGGTAGGCAACTTGAGGTTAAGTGCCTTGCCCAGGGGCACATCGACATATGGCAGGAGGAAGTTGGAATCTAACCCACAACCTTCTGATTGCAAGACAACTACTCTTCCTACTGACCCAAAGTCGCCAAAGTCAAACACCTTGGTTAATTAAACAAAGATGAGAGCTATCTTTTAATTAGATGACTTCTAAGGCAATTGATTACACAAAATTTTACTTAGGGGTGTAAAGGGGGAAGAATACCCAGAGTGGACAGTCAAATACTACCAATCACAACCATCAAATCAAAATAATAAGAACTGCTGAAAGTTCAGACAGCAAGCTGACAAAATATATTGTCGGGTCCCGACATTTTTGATATTGCAGCTGAGGGTGCAGAGTTGCAAGTCGATGACATAACCCTTACTGTCCTAATTCTCCAATTTCGCACGCTTGTAACCTGCGCACTTCAAACCCTACATGTACTTTTACAAAGTACACGCTTCATAGTGGGGCATAGGGGTGTAGTGTGGGTATTGGGAAAGGGCCAAGATCATTAAACGCAGCAACTACAGAAGGACTTTGAGGAGCATCGTGCAATTTCTCTCTCATTTTCTTCTGAGTTAAGTTCAAAAGGCAAAAACTTTAACTTTGAAAATTTTCCTATCTTAATTTAAAGTAAAATTAAAATAAAAATGGCTTCCTGTGAAAGGGAAAAAATTAGACAACCGTTACTACACGTGTTATGTGCACTGCACATAACCGCAATTGTGAAAGGGCAATGTGTTATGTGTGTGTCCAGAAAGCATCTTGTCATCTGATGACAGGGAGCTAAAGATGGAGATGCAGAAAAGAAAGATATTGGGGTCACAAAACAGAAAATGGAGGAGTAAGAAGGATAAAGATGTAGGGATGAAAGTAAAAGCTTTTCAAAGTGGTTGAAAGAGAGTAGGTCAGTTCAGGTTAGCTAAAACTACTGCTAGTAAAATGACAGGTTACTGATGTCTGGCAACTCTGTCCTGATCAGTATTTACAATTTAACAGATCATGACAAGAAAAATAAAGAAACTTGTGAAACTTGTTTGTGGTTATTTAGTTGCTTAGACAGTAATCATTCGTTTAAATGGATGGTGAATCATAAAACAGATGAATCCTAGGACCTGGGAGTGATATACTTGAGTTTAAATGTCTTCACTGGGATATAAGACTACGGTGCTGTTGTGATGCATCTGATAAGTCTGCTCAGATGCAGCGTCCAATCAGTAACGGATATCCAACCATTTAAAATAAAAAAAATCATGTTTTTATGTGTGGTTTGACTAGAGTATTTTTCTTGTAATTTAGCTGTCACGATGAAGAGAAGAGAAAAAGAATGAGGACAGACAGGAGAAGGCGACAGGTTGGTCTACTATTTGGTGGAAGTTTAAGAACAGCCACTTAATAACAAGTGATTAATTTTTAAATATTATTTACATAGAAAGAGGTGTGATTGTAATTATAGTTTTTAAATAATGCTTGTTAGACCACATTACTTAGCAGAGAAGAACATTGGCAAGTATTCCTACCATGCCTCTGAGGGTTGTTTCTACAGAGGGTTACTTTTAATAAACTGAAGCTAATGAAAACATACCTTCGTTCCAGTATGAACAATGATCGCTGAACCCAGTTAGCAGTGATCTTTATTGAAAACGGTCTATGTTATTTGATGCCATTCTTGACAAATGGGCGAGTGCAAAAGGCACGACATGTAAGAATTTAAGAAGTTTTAACATTCTTATACAGAGTACAAGCTGTTGTTCAGATGTCATATTTTCATATTTCCACTACAGAGAATGTATTGAGCACTGGGTGCCGCTGCTGTTACATGGTATTTCTTTATTTTTTATTTTTTGATTGAGTTGATCAACTCCTATGATATGTTACATAAAATAAAAATCTTTAATAGTAGTCTTGTATATTGTAAGTCCATGATAAGTATACACGTAAATATAAAAAGAGAAAGTCTGGCTTTGGGGTGGGGTTTGGGGGGCCTGTAGTGTACCCCTCAGAAAGTAGATAGTTGCGCCCCTAATAAAAGGGGTATAGCGGTTATTGATATATTGAGATTTTTTTTTACGATTGTAGAATTGGTTTTGTTTTACTTTGAAATTACATTTTCTTAAGCAACAATTTTTATGTGTGCTATGTTTATATTATATACTAATATTTAAATCTATATAACGAACGGGAACAGGTGACCGCAATGTGTGACTCTAGTTACTGTTCCTGGGCCAGGTCTGGGCCAATAAACCTGATAATTAAATGAGAATACTGCATCTGTGCCACACCTGGTCCAAATTAAGTAGCTTTGTAGTATTGCCCACCTCCCTCATCCGTTTCAGAATCCGCAATCCAGATTCAGCACCAGTTTCGGGCTGTTGTGAAAAAAAAAGACCCAGGTCCAGGTCGGTTTTACGGGTCCGGGCCTGATGCTCTATATTTGGCCCGGAGCCAGATACTTTTGTCTGTCAGGGTATATGCTTGTTAACTCATAAACAGCCTCTGCTTTGAGCTGACCCCGGCAACCTGTGCTGCATGTCTTCCCCGTCTCTTTATTTCAGTTCAATTCAGTTTTATTAATGAAATGCCATATCACAAGACATGTTGTATCAAGGCCCTTTACAAAGTCAAGTCAATCAAATCGTACAGATTTCAAGTCGGGTACTTACATTCCAATTAATCCTATCAAACAGTTCAGTTTATTATTCAAATTGGTTAAACGTTTTTCCATCTAAGGAAACCTAGCAGATTGCATCGAGTCAGTGACTCTATGACTCTTTATCCTACTTTTAAATAAAATATAAAGACCACTAGTTGTCATTGTTTTAATGGTTTTGACCCACATGCAGAGAGACACTCAGGAGGCGGGAGAAAAGTTTAAAAGGTTTAATTTTACAGAGATTAGTAATGGAACTGGAACCGGGACTGGTGACCCCAAACTGTACGGGAGAGATGAAGGGGTACGTTTACTCGGAGGAACGAATGAGAAACAGTAGCTGAATGACGTTAGTTATGCTTACTGGAGATGGAGTCGAGTTCGGTCGAGGGAGAATGGTTAATGCAGCTGCTGAGTCTATGATTCAGTCCAAGGTGGTCGTGAGTTCTCTGGAGAAAATTCAGGTGGGGTCTTTGCAGTTTGATTGTGTTTTACCTGGCAAGGTTTCCGGAAGCTGTATGTGGAGGTAATGGAGGAAGGCTTTGAGCTGTCAGCTGGTACTCGAGCCAAGTAGGTTTCTTTGCAGGTTTGGAATCTCCGACTAAGGCAGGATCCAGAGCTGAGAACTTGAGCCAGGGCACATTGATGTGTGTTGTATTTATATGTTTTTTAGTAACTCATTAAAGAAAAAAATTATTTTAAAACAATGTGAAGTGTACAGGATTACAGATAAAAAAATAAATAAAAAAAGCCATTAGGCCAATACTGGTTTCTTTAACATTAATTGTCATATGTTTTATGAAATTCCACTGTCCCATTTTAATAAAATAAATGAAGTGAAAATTTTTGATTTGTCATTCAGATTTTCTTTGGCAGTGTGCTTGGTGAACTGAGTGTTTGTGCTTGGTGTAATAAAGAGGATTCTTGTGTACCTCAGGTGTTTTTATTCAACAAGTGTAATTTCTGCACAGTAGGAGGACTCAAACGGTTTCTTTTGGGAAAATTTTCCCTCCAGCTTTTTGGAAAAAAAACTTTTTAAAGGGGGAAAAGAGGGGCCGGTGTGACTAGGAACTGTTTGGCTAGGTGGTATAGGTTTGGATACAGAGTTTTTTTGGTTGCCCCCATTTTTTCAGTGGACCCGTGCTCGGTCCGGGAAAAGGAGGGCAGATAAGTTTTGCTTGCACCCCCCAAAATAGCAATCTCCTGTTTTTTTTTTTTCCTTTTTCTTGCATCCTCTCCATCATTGTCCAAAAAGCTCCCAAAAGTTAATTCCCTGGGGTGGGGATGGGGCAAAAAAGGCACATTACATATTATTTTTTAAATGACATCAATGTGGGCATGACTTTGTGCCTTACCTGTGGAAGCTTCAGGGCCCAGGGTGCCCCGGCGGGGTGGTGCTGCTGTTTTAGATTGTTCTAGTACCCGGTTTCTTTCATCAAGGCCCGAAACATTCCCCTTTCAGGGCTTTTCACCGCAGTGTCATTTTGTTGGGACTGAAAACCCAAAAGGGCTTTTAAATCTCAAAAATCCAGCAATGTAGCCATGGAGCTGAGACTTGTCATCTCTACACCGGGAGCTTCTCAGTCTTTGGTTTTTAAATTTTGTCCCAGTTTTTTTGGGCCATATCAGCTGTAGCTTCCGCTTAGCAATTGATTTCATGTGTCCCTTCAAAAATTGCACTAGTGGAAACTACTTTGGGGACCCCCGATACTCTTCACCTCTTGGGACAGCTCCACAGTCACTGGCCTGAAACCGTGACAACATAGTGATTCACTGAGCCGTTGTCTCATTCATTGGCTGTTAAAGGAGCCAAATCTGTAGCCAGAGGCTGCTTCGCTGCTTCTCTGATCATATATGCGCTGTAGCATTTCAAAAGTGCTATTCCACCTAGTTTTTCACTTCCTGCATCAATTTCATTCCAGGGCGCCCCATTTGCACTTGCACCTGCTGAAGGTGCTCCTTGTAAAATATGGGACAATCCTCCGCACTTGGGGGGCAGATGTTCCATCGAGCCCAGGAGTTGAAAATTGGATTTTTTTCTCACTATCTGGTTGAGTGCAGGGGTTTCCCAATAGCATGCCTAACATTCTAGTATTCCGGCAGTGGCTCTCATATTTTGGGCTGCATACGTCACCAAGCATCTCACCTTTCCACCAATTCCCCATTCCTCCATCAGCTGCAATATTTTCAGCTGTGATGCTACTGGGGAAAGTATAGACTCCCAGGAGTTGTAGCCAACTGCTCATCACCAACAAAAATAGCAGGTGACAGCCAGATATGCATCCATGTTAATGGATGTTCACATATCTGCTGTTAGGCTGATACTGGTCAACAACTCAGCCTTCGCCTTTTCCTCCACATACCTCTTCACCATGGGCTTAACTGTATTCCTGCTTGGAATGGTGTATGTAGGATCCAGTTTTGCCACAAATGCCACAGTGAAAAGGCTGGGAGTCCTTCACTATGATGTTCACAAGAGCTTCCCTAAAGCTCGGTTTCCCGGGATCCTAAAAAAAAAAAAGTAACTTCAAGTTAACTTACAAAAAATTTTAAACTGTCATTCTTTCTAATTCTACATGTGTATCTATGTTTATGCTGACTTGATTGGTGGCACGAGGCTGAGTGGTTTGGGCTCTTTAAAAGGGCCTGCATTTGATGCTTTTATCATTTTAAGTCAGGGCTGGGGGAAAGTAAAACACCGCACCTGTAAAAACCAAGATAAAAAAACCCTTTAAACCCAACCTCTTGCATAAAACATGACACCATGACCTATAACACTACTGCATAGTACAAGCTTTCTATTAAAACACTTTGATTGTACATTACCTTATTTAGGTGGCCCCAAAAATCGAAATATTCCCCACACTTGGGGAAACGCTTCCTAGATGGTTGCTCAATGATTGAATAATCCACCAAAACTCCAAATATCCAAAAACGAGAGCTGTTCGTAACGTGTAGAATGGGGATGTGAACCAGGGCTTGCGCCATCTCAAATACACTGAATCACACCAAATGCTTAAAACGCCGCCAGTCAACTCAAAGCAGTTAGCTGACTTGGTCTGAATGAAGCAGTGAAGAGGTTCACACAAGACAAGAATTTTACATGAAGCAAGCCCGACCCACTGCTTCACCATAACTACTCTATCGAGTTTCAAGCGTGCTTTGGAGCCTCGGTGTGAGGGGTAACATCACTAACCAGAGCGTAGGGTTGCAGGAGCTTTGAGGCTTGGACTTGAAGGTCACCTAGGAAGGAGCACACGAAGAGGTAAATAACTATGAACTTCAGCAAGAACACAGAACATAAAGCTTGGTTCGATGACATTACCACAAAGGCTAACACTCAGGCACCAGAGTGTTGACAGCTCCACCTTCTTATACTCCTTCAGGCTGATGAGAATGAGGAACACCTGCTACCCTCAGCACCAGAGGATCTTGGTGGCATCTAATGGTGAGTAAGTGCTAGCAGCAGGCAAAAACAAAACATGAAAACTCCCTGACTCCAACACTAGTGCCGCAAAAAGAAACCTAAAATGAAGGATTACTGATTACTGAGTTTCTAAGCTTACACAAGCACTCATTAACCTTGCTTTAATGGACCGAGACAAACAAACACTTTGGTGTCTGTGACAGGTAAACACCAAAGTCAGACACAATCAGGCCAGCTAATCAAATTATTATCAGCACAATTAATCTGAAATTTGATATGATGGTTAAAATATTAAAATGTTCCTAGGATTACACAACATTGTAGGACTGGCGTTTTTATGACTTCTATAGTTTTTACTTTTATTTTTATTTTGCCAAAAAAACTAAAAGGTTTTTCCTATTTGAGATAATAAAAAAAACTAAAAACAAACTGGAGAGTGCATATATAAGTTAAAAAATAATAAAATTTTGCACAAAACGTATTAAAGCACATTTCTGTCCAAGTAAAAATCTCCCAACTGTACCCAGCCTAGTACTTTAGGCCTCTGGGTTTCAGCTTAGAAGCATAACTCAATATTACAAAAATCAGCAGGATGGCAACACAAATACCCCCACAATAATTCTAGTTCAGCTTTCTAGTTCTTGATGTTGTAGTCTTATTGAGACATGGGGAGAGCTTGTGACCTATATTTGTCCTGAGGGGATGACTGTCAAGGGCCTTGACTCTTGGCTGTCTCAACCCTGACTGCAGAAGCAGCTGTTAGGCTGGACCGAGGCACAGCTGGCTTCAATCACCAACCCTCCATGTACCCGGGTTCAACATCCAACATTCCTCTCTCAAGCCCAAATCTGCTGCAACTTTTCTCACATCAGCTCCAGCTCTGCTTCAAGAAATCCTAAATCAGATTATGAGCTCAACAGTGGTACTGGTAGAACCTCATATGCTGCATCTGTGTATGCTGAGGAGGTGGCTCAGGCATCTGATTTGGATGTGTTGGACCAGAGGCACATCTAAAATTTCAGGATATTTCCTTTCCTTCTGTTGTTTGTTTTTTGGCTTTTTTAGGTTAAACATTTGGTGTAAACAAGGTGATTAAACGAGGAAGCATCAAACCACACAGGATTGAACCCTGTTACTGGAGTCGTCAGGATAGATAACTCGCATCATTAAGCAACTACTCAAACCTTAAATATTTACATTTCAACGATTTACAAGACAGGAAGCAGGTAGGGTCAGGTGAACTTCAACACTGGGTTTGAAATCCTAGGTTTCTCTGATGTTTGGTCATAATAAAATGTTCTAAGCAGCAAACAGACATTTGTTTGTGTCAGTCTAATTCTCATTACTTATTTCTTGGTAACAGTAATCCCAGATTATTGAATTTCTCTGTTGGCACAAAGAGACTCATTAACCTTGCTTAAGTAGACACTTGGGTGTCTGTGACAGGTTAACACCAAACTCCGACACAGCCAGGACAGCTAATCAAATGATTAGTCTGACGTTCAGCTTCTTACAAACTGCATGTCCTTTTCTCTGTGTCTTTTTTAGTGGTTTAGCTCTATGATGTAAACTCTTTCATGTAAGCCTTTTTGTTGTCATCATACTATTAATTCTTTTTGGAACTTGTGTGTTTTGCTCTTGGTTCTTTATTTGTTCTGGGAACCTTTTCTTACCTGCTCTTTGTGATACTGGTCTGCACAGTCAAAAGGACTCACCTCGGTTTTCTCCAATTAAGTTCTGCCCCAGCATACAAAGCACTTTAGAATTTTATCATCTTTCTGAATAAACCGTAACAAAGCATGGTATGTTTTTCATGACCATCATAAAATTAAAGGGAAGAAATTTCCAAATATTAAAGTGTACCTTATTCTTGAGAAACTCAAACATTTGCTATCTGGATATTCCTCAACAAGTACAGCTAAACGTTAGTTGATCGAGGCGTCACGTCAACTGGTGGGAACTTTGGTCCACTGTTCTGAATCATACTGCCGCTACTGCAATTTTGGTGGGTTTCTCTTTTGAACTATTTGCTTCAGGTCCTTCGTGTCGGATTAAGGTCTGAAACAGAAACTTAGATCATCATTATCCCATCAGGGCAGAGATGATTTATGTGTTCAGGGTCATTGTTTTAACATAACTTGAAGTCTCTGTTAGGATATAACTGACACAAATGTGCTTTCTTCAGAATGGACTCAGAAATTATTACTAGTAGATTCGATTCCATAACAATCTATTCCAAAAGCAGCAAAAGAAGCAAAACCATGAAACCACCACCACTGTTCTTCATGAACAGAGATAAAAAAAGTGCTAAGTTCAATTCAATTCAGTTTTATTTATATAGCGCCAGTTCACAACACATGTTGTCTCAAGGCACTTCACAACAGTCAGGTACATACATTCCAATTAGACCTAACCATTGAACAGTGCAGTCAGAGTTAGTTATTTATTCAAATTGGATAAAAAGTTTTTCTGTCTAAAGAAACCCAGCAGATTGCATCCAGTCAGTGACTTGCAGCATTCACTCCTCCTGGATGAGCATGTAGAGACAGTGGACAGTCACTGGCGTTGACTTTGCAGCAATCCCTCATACTGAGCATGCATGTAGCAACAGTGGAGAGGAAAAACTCCCTTTTAACAGGAAGAAACCTCCAGCAGAACCAGGCTCAGTGTGAGGGGCCATCTGCCACGACCAACTGGGGGTTAGAGAGAACAGAGCAAAGACACAAAGAGAACAAAGAAGCACCGATCCAGGAGTACTTTCTATGGGAAGGAAAAGTCAATGTTAATGGATGTAGCTCCTTTAGTCGTTTCACCTAGAAAGAAGGAACAGATAAACTCTGAGCCAGTTTTCAAGGTTAGAGTCTGAAGAGAGCACATATAATTAGTTACAGTAAAAGCTCAGTCAATCACCATGTCAAGGAGAGAGAAAGGGTTAAACACTTAAAGACAGGGCCATGTGGATCATCGGTAGAGGGTGAGCATTAAGTTGTTGCCAGCAGAAGTTCGGACGATTCCCCTCTCCAGAAAGGTGTCACAAGTTTCTAAGTGGTAATATATTTTAACATTTATTATGGAGAAAAGTAGTAGAAAAAATGCAGCTTATTATTTTATACATAAATCACGCTTGAATGACGTTTTTATTGAATAATGTAATCATATCAGGATATAAAGTATATTCTGAAAAATTTCTTTGGTCAATAAGCTCAAATACAAAAATCTCAACAGAATGCTGCAACAAATGGAGTTAATTTTGAATGCCCTCTAGTGGAATAAGTAATAACAACAAGCTCAAATATAAGTTTAATAGAACTATAAACTCACACCGATTATACACGCAGAGTTTATCTGGGATCATAATGTAGAGCCTAAAAAAAATTACCTTAATCCAGAGAGAAGTGTGGGTCAAATGTGAAGTGGTGAAAATTGTGCAACATAATGTCTCACTGATGTCATGCCTACTTCATAATAAACCTACAAATACGATACATTTGCAAAATCTAAATTAATAAAATTAGTCCACGTTTCCTACAGTCTGTAAATGAACAGAACGACTAATTTAATCCAATAACTGAATCAATAAAAAAAGAAGTTGCAGATTTTATTAACCTTTATTCTAAATAGAGGGGGCAGTGTATTTGTTTTGCGGCATTTTTCAGCCATGATGACCCAGTTATGTACAACCGACTCAAAATAAGTAAGTCAATCCTGTTAGGGATTGACTTAGGGGATTTATTTAAATAAATAAATTGTGTCAGCTGTGGGTTTCATTTATTTGCATGTGTAGGTTAAGTTTATAATTCCACTCTGTTATTATGTGATTTTCCACATGAGGCAGGACTCATGTGGGATCCTAAACAGGAAAAATGTACATTACACACACCAGATATTGTAATAACAAAGTCAGAACCAGCATGAACTTGGGTGCTGGTTTGTTACAAAAAAAAGTATGTAGAAAAGGCAGCAAAGACAGGCAGGCTAAAAAGAACTTAAAAGATGTGCCCTGAATGGGATATCTCCATTTTGTATGTCAAACTATCTGCTAATGTAGGTTTGCATTAAGAGTTGCTAATATCAGCTGATGTTTTACCCGGTCTAAACTGATGCTATGCTAAATTAGTCAAACAACCATGAATCTGTAGAATACAGGAATAGGACAGATCAGGTTTTAGCTACACAGATCATATTTCTTAGACAAACACTTCAATGACTAGGTTAGATCTTTGCATTGAGTCTGTAAGGTTGTAAAGTGCCATTTATGGTGTTAATTTCTTGTTTCATCTACAGTCATTCAGGAGTTAGGTTCCTCATCAATAAACTCTGTGTTACTCAGACAGGAGGTCTTTGTCAGGCAGACGTGAATGGTCATGAGATGATTCCATAACAGTCTATAGCTGGAATCTCCTGTTGTAGTTTGATGTGTAGATGACGCAAAAACAAAGAGGCATCTATCCCCAGTGTGGTGTTACGATGGTAAGTGGCTCTCGGTTCTGTCCATTGATGATTGGCCAGGGATTAAAGTAAGGGAACACAGGTTCCTTAAAGTTTGCATTGTAGAAGGTAAAGAGGTGGCTCATCTCTGTTGCATCATAAAACGACACCTGCCCACGTCCATAGTCCAGATAGACCCCCACCCTCTTGGGGGGTTTGGACGGATATATTAAGGTGTCGTCTGCATCAGTGCATGCTTCATATTCGCTGGTGCCGTCGCTTTTGTACCTCCGCACCAGGGTCCAGAAGCCATCATCCGGGCAAAGGCTGATCTCCTCCTTCCTATTAACGGAGGCTCTGGCTAGGCCCAGACCCCACGCTTTCTTGCAGCCCACCTGCACCTCCCAGTAATGTCTACCTGAGAAATATGCTTCAGAGCCAAGCACGATGTTGTAGCGCGTGAAGCGCTCTGGATTGTTGGGAAGGTTGTCTTGGATTTTTCCCACGTGGACGCTGGTGTGACAGGGAGACACCCATAAGCAGGGGTAGGCTGTGTTTGGGTCAAGAGTCACCACTGAGACAGCTGGGAGGACACAGGAAAATTTAGAAAAGGATCAATATGAATACAGATTTATTCCAGGAAGAAACTCAGAGCCAGTTATTACCATAAAAAAATCTTAAAATCAGTAATGTTAAAAAAAAAACATGATATGCAACACCATTTTTGACACTGCATAGAGAAAAATTATGACTTAAGCAGAAATCTTTTCAATGAACTGCCAATGACTCAGTTATTCCACATGAGTCCACTTGTAACCATACCATGGACTGAGCTGGATGAAGAGCTCCAGCAACATGCACCGGAATAAAGCTGAACAAAATGTAAACATAATTTGTTTGCTACAGCTTGACTATGAATGGGCCCTTCTGGTAGAATGTTTTGGAGTTGAGCCATAATCTTTTCATTTTTGGATGATGGGTTGAACAGCTCTGCAAGATGTTTAAAGTTCAGGATATAGATCGCTATGGACAGAATACATTTACACAACACACTTCTCAGAGTTTGCTTTCTGGGAAAAAAATTACCTTGTTTCCTTTTTCTTCAACTTTACAACACTATTAACCCATCTGCTGGTCTATCACATAAGATCCCAATACAACACATGAGATTTAAGATTGGAATTTGAAATAAGTCAGGAGGTATGAAAATGTTTTCAGAGCACAATAAAGAAACAAAAATAAATTGATTTCAAATGAGATTCTCCACTAAATTTTCATGTTGATCCTAATCTCCTGCTTGTGGGAAGACTTGGACCTCATACCTGGACGCAAAATTGAGCTCATTTTCCTTAAGGTTCTGTACTGCAGGGGCCCCAGAAATTCTCCTGACTTCAGATCCACATTGAGCTCTGGGGGGCGCTCAAACAAACTCTCAGCCCTAGAGGGGAAAAGGGAAATAGTGATAAAGGGTTAGTATAGTTGTGTTTTAGTAAAAAAAAAAGAAGAAGCATCGTTGACTTCTAGTTTGTTGCTAAGAAATCTTTAAGAAATAAAAAAACCTGTAAAATTAATGATTTAAATGCATCCCAGACTCAGCAAATTTTTGTAAAGACCCTTAAATTAGCTTATTTTGCCTGCTGGCTACTCATCTGTGACAGTGATGACTCACAAAAACACAATCATGCCCCAACATCCTGTTACAGCTCGACTTACAAGTGATTACAAAACATTACGCCTTCAGCTTGTGACATTCATCAGGAGAGCGGTCACATGGAGGTAAAGAAGATATGACCTGTAATGTCAGAAATTTGAGATGTCGAAATGTCGCAATTAGGACGGAAGAATACCTACCCTCCGATGAAATCTTTGATTCCCTGAAATAGAACAAAACCAGTTGTTACTAAACACTCAGTCTCTGTTGAAACCTGAAGACAGATGCAATCTCTGACACTGAACTTAATTAAACTTGTCTATGTTCTTCGGTATTCATCAGTATCTGACTTTCCTCTTCTCTTCCGTCCTGCATCTGCTCACCTTGAGTTGTTCTGGGTTTCCCTCCTCTTTGAGCTTAAGGCGAAGTTTTTCCACTGTGCTTTCCAGTTGGCTGATTTGCTCTGTGGCCTTGGTGAGAGCCTCCTCCAGCTGATTGAGCTTATCTTCTTTCTCCTTTTGCAGCCTCTCCTTGATGCTCTCCTCTTCCTTAAGCAGGAACTCCCTCAGACGGCCAAACTCGGTAGTAACCAGCTCCTCCAGGTCTCCTGCTTGCCCCTAAACCACATTAAAGACTGCCATCACTGGGAGCAAGGACTCAATGTCCACAGGGAAAACCAATAGGGTTTCTGGACCAATGAACAACTCATTTATCACACTGTTGTGATTCACTTTTGGGTCAAACAAAAGCAAAAAGTATTTTACTTAAGCCAGAACTGTCTAGAAAGATGAAGAAAACCATATTTTTACCCTCAAAGAAAAGGTGTTTTGTGTGGATTGCCCTGTAAAAATAAAACCCAAACTTTGTGTTAAATGTTGTTGGTGTTGGCATTTAGAAAATTTAGGCTTCCTACCAATTGTCCATTTCAAAATACAGACTTAATTAAGTTAAATCATTCATCCTGATATCGACAACTAAATTGAAAACATTTACTTGGGTTTTAGTATCATTTTTAAAAGACAAACACTCATAGAACAACACAGAGTTGAAGCTGGTTTTCAATTTTTCAATTCAATAACTGGCAGTTTCACTGTTTTTTGAAGCCTGGATAAATTTAGATTAGTTTTGTACTCCAAAACATCTGGGCTGGATTATCCTAGATTAAACACAACTTCCTTAAATTCTGATTTGTAATCAGTAATACTTTCATTTCACTGTTTATCAGGAAAATGTGTAATTCCAATAACATTGCAGAATATTGTTAGAACGATATCGATTAGGATTAACCCACATTTCCCTGACTCTTTTCTTTCGTTTCCATCATTACAATTTCCGTGATTTTTAGCATCTCAGCCGCCAAAAATGAACATCTGGTGTGGGCAGTTATAGCAGAGACCATATAACTGGCCAAATATATTATTTGCCTTTATAAAAACCCAGAAATAAAATGATCTAGAGACCAAAAAACATTGAAATACCCCTTTTTGGATTTTAAATGAGCTGTGCTTATCTGTTACAAACGCGAAGATCAACATGAACAAAGGGTTGTACAGAAACTCGGGCACTGATGCGGCAAACTAAAATAAAAGGAATCATCTAACTATCTATGTAAAGAAATATTTTTCAACAAATGTATTTAGGTTTTTATCATTTAGATAATAGTAAAAAACTAAAGCTAAAGAATGGAAACTTTTTTTGTCCATTCTCATTTTTTTTTCTTCTAGACTTCCCAACTTTTCAAGACTGTGTAGGTGTGTTGGTAACTTACAATTAGCCAGTATTTCTCAAAAATAATACAACACCTGTTTTAATTTATCTAAAAAAATATGCTGGTAAGACATTTATTATCACACTGCCAGCAAAGCATGTATCATTACATTTTATTTAGCTGGACCTGTATGAACAAGTGGTAAACATGCAAATTCTGGAAAGCTGTATTTCCTCATCATTATCTCAAAATAGTTGGGTTTTTGGAAGCAAAGGTTCGGTGTTATCCTACGTTTGTCAGTTTCTGCCAAAAACCTAAACATTAGCTTTGAGAATGTAGTAAGACATTTTTCATGTCTTAAGTTTTAAGGCTTTTAGTCTAAATGTGACATTTGACCTTATTTTACTGGACAGTCATAAATATTGCTTCATGCATCTGAAAATTAAAAAAAAAACAAAAAAAAACAAAGACTCGTTTTCACTGTATTAATTTATCATCCATCTGGAACTAACTCACATCTGCATTCCTATTAAAAGAGCACCAGATTAGTTGTTGTTCAGATGCCAGCAATGTCCAAGACCTACAAGCACACCCAAGTAGAAGCAAACCACGGCACTAGTTAAACATTCGTCAAATGGGTCCAAGTCCTTCAAGCTTCTGCTAAAGTTTAGCAAATAAGCATATTCGTACAAGTTTTTATGATCAAGCAGAATGGATTCTCTTGTTTCAATTTGTTAGTTTTAAAGTGGTAGTTTTTAAACTTTTCAGGAACAATAATTCCAAATAAGCAATTAAACAAGTACAGAACCAACAACCAGCGTAGCATTTTAATAAAGTTATAAACGATTAAAACAGATAACTGAATCTTAAAAGCTGACTACGATCTGGATTAAAAATAGTAATTTTTAGCTAAGTTACAGAAATAAATTGTTGGCAAACTAAAGATGTTTTCATGTGGCCAAAAAGCAAAAAACACAATGTCACAGCAAACAGACTAAATCTAGGCATCAAATTCTGCTTGCTCAGTTGTTTGACTAATAGGACCTGTATTATTGTAAACATATGTCCCGTTTCTATAAGTACCTACTCAGCTTGGCTCGTCTCAGGTCAGTTCTACTCTACACGGTCTGGTTTGTTTTCCATTACAATCGAGTCAATAGCAAGGCGGCCCTACAGTCCAAAAAAGTAACGTGATGTGATTTGTACTGACACAAACACAACAACAATGGAGGGCCTGCTACTTGGTCTATTGCTTTCATCAGGCTCAGAGTGAAACAAGAACCAGAACAGGCTGTGGGCAGCAAGACGAAACTCTGGATAAGTACAGGAGAGAGAAGTAAGCCATGGAGCGGTACAAGCTAAAGGACGTTTGAAGATAAGCTAACAATACTTAATGCTAGCTTGCTATAATGGTCATAAGCCCAGCAAAAAATGATTTGGTTGAGGTTATTAGTTAGTTATTATAATATGTATGCTGTGACTGGTGACACCTTCCCCTAATCAATCAGTGATTGAAAATCTTCTTACGTTGGTTTTTCAGCACAACGTGGCACGTTAGGAACCGCAAGCAAGCAGGTACTAAAAATATTAACAGTTCCACTTAACCATTACTAATAGAAAAGCCTAAAAAGCAAGTAGAGTTGTATCCAACCACGCTAAATACCAGACTGTTAAAAATGATTATATAAACATATTCCTGCAATCTAAGTCTCTATGGATAATTTCTATGGATTTTCAGGCCTGTGTTCCTTGACCTGCAGAGAGTATTTGATCCAATCAACAATAATGATCCTAAACAAATGACTTAGCTTCCGTTTTTTCAAAAAAAATTATGCAGATTTATCTTTTACTTAATTCCTAAGCTGTTAAAATGTTAATTTGAAAATTGTATCTCCTATATCACCTGGTGTCCCACAGGGCCCTACACTGGGTTCAGTTCTCTTTAGTATTGAGATCAATGATTTATCTTAACATAGTTTTACTCATAGCAACCCCAGCAGAGGTTGCAGGTGAACAGATGTTTTTGAAAGGTAACATGCTGGTCCAGCAGATGTTGTTTGTCTAAAATGTATAAAACAAAAACGTAATTTCTATAAAATCTGTAGCTAATATAGCCAATATGAGTTGTCTAGTTCAGGCTTCTCCCACTAGACCTGCTGTACAAACATAGTATGATTAAAAATAACAGGCTGTTAAAGCTAACCGCTAAACTCTGTGAAACCCAAACATTACATTAATTGTTTATGTTTCCAGTGAGTCTGTCAGATTTCCCAGTAACATGTGTTTCTGTCACTTTCCAAAAAAAAAAAAAACACACAGAAAGAGAAACATGCAGGAAGAGGCAGAAAAAACCACTAACTTCCGCTCCAGTCTGCTCATCTACATCCTGCCCTAGTGACAGAAACAAAGAAGTGAAAATCTGTGAATGTGCACATAAAGTGGGTCAAACAGACAGCAGAGGCAGGGGGGGAAACGCTGTTTGTAATAGCCTACATGTGAAAATATCTGCTGCTGCAGAAACGACCCAATGCAGCAAAACACACTGCTGTCATATCTCAGTTTAAAACACATAATAGAGTGGGTGAGAGGAACATAAACAGGACAAGCTGTATACCAGTTGCCGAATTAAAGGTTGAACCTCTGCATGACAGTCATCACGTTCAAACAAAGCCAAGTAATAACCTGTTGTGCCACCACCCGTCATCATTAGTCATCCCTCAGTCTCCTCTGTCAGACAGCTGAAGTTGCAGGAAAGCAGGTGGCCTTCCCAAGCTCCCTGGAATAATCATTGACCAGGAAATCTGGATGTAAGGTTAATACAAGAGAACAGCTTTAGCACCTTAATGAGGAGGATCTTCTCATTGGTCTGTTTCTGGAAGAGTGTGGCCTTCTCTGTTTGCAGCTGAACTCTCTCCAAAGCCACAGCCAGCTTGTCCTGTTTGGACAGAAATAAAAAGAAGTATTGTTAAGAAGCCAGGATGGCAAACTAGATTATTTAGTTAATCTAATCTGTGCTTTGCTCAAACAGCATCCAAACTTGAATCAGAGTCAAATGATGGCTCCCAAAACCCAAAAATAATTGTAGGCGAGTTGGAAAAGTTCCCAGAGGTCTGTTAAATTCCAGGAAAAGATAAAGTAGCAAAACGCTGTCTGGGAAAATAGGGAGTGTGCTTTCAAAACAACGCTGGCATGCCATGCTTGCTCTGTGAAAACCCTGCTTGCACAGAGCCTGCCAGTAAAGTACTTCCTGTCTGCAGCTCAAAAAGCTCCAGGGTGCCATTTTATGTGAGTTTATAAGAAATGGTTTAATCGGGAGAAGTAGGTCTTCATGCAGAAAAGAAAATGAAAGGCCTACCCTGTAGTTTTCAAAGGCCTCTGTGATCGGGATGACATTGTGGGTCTTGTGGTCCCGGGACATCCCGCACACCAAGCAGATAGGCAGCTGGTCGTCTTCACAGTACAGCTTCAGCTTCTCCTCATGCTCCTCACACATGTCCAGAACGAGGTGAGGCCAGTGCCCGATGGAGGAGGCCACGCTGCTCGTGCTGGAGCCGAGCTCTCGTTCCTCGAACATTTCCAGGGGGCCCTCGGGGTCCCACCCAGGCGTCCCCGCGGCCGCGTCCACGATGCGGGCTCTGCGCACACTGTCCACTACGTTGCACAGCAGCGAGTTAGGGCGAAGTTTGCGGGCGCACGATTTCCTACACTTTGGACAGCTGGAAAGCTCGTCCGCCTTCGCTTCCCAGCACTGGATGATGCACACCTGGCAGAAGTGGTGTCCGCACTCGAGGATCACCGGATCGCGGAACAGCTCCAGACACACCGGGCAGGTAAGCTCCGACTGCAGCTCTTCAAGCGCGCTGGACTCCGCCATTCTCCGCCACGCTCATAATTCTCCCGGAGAGAAACAGTCCGATGGCAACAGTGTGGCAAGTGAAGACTAGACCACTCTTCCGTTTATGCCGAGAAAGGGAGTGGCCTGAAGCTGACAGCAGAGCCAATGTTTTCAGAAAGAGGACGGAAGGCGTGCTGCAACAGGCTCAGAACTGCTGCGCAATGGAGAGGATCAATCAAGAGGCGCACGACTTTAGCCCCCAGCGCTTTGAGAAGATTTCTAAGAACAAAGACAAAGAGACAGAAAAAATCGAAAGCTAGTGGTATAAAGTGCTTTGCAAAGGTATTCTCAGTCCTTGAACTTTTTTTATATATTTTTTTGCATCACAACCATCACACACTTAAAAGTATTTTAAACAGGTTTCAGCTGATTTGTGTCATAGACTAACTTATGACGTGGAAAGGATATAGATACAGAGTGACGTGAGTTGGTATGAAGCCCCACCCGAGTCAACGCGGTGTAGAGCCAGTCTTCTCTGCGATTTGCAGTATCCCTCTACCAGCTTCTTACATCAAGACACTGACATCTTAGTACTTTCTTTTTGCAAAAAAATAAAATAAAAAATACATTAAAAAACTTCGATGTAGAGCGTGAGTGAACATCTGTTTTCAAGTCTTGCAACATAATTTTTGTTTGGTTTAGGTTTGGACTTTGACTGGACCATTCCTATTCATGAATATGCTGTAGCGCTGGTGTATATTTGGGGTTATTTTCTTGCTGGAAGAATAACCTAAGCCCCAATCTCACGTCTTTTACATGTTTTACATATAGGGCCAAAGTAAAAAAAAAAAACATTCTCATCTGACCAGATCACCTTCCTCCACAGGTTCACTATGTCCCCTGTGGATAGTGTCAAACTTTAAGCTGGTTTTAAAATGGATTTTCTTCCTGTAATGGCCTTCTTGTACCACTCTTCCATAAAGGCTAGATTTGTCTAGTGCAAAACAGATAGCTGTCCCTTTCATAGATATCCGACCAGAGCTGTGACAGCCCCTTAGTCAGGATGACCAATACTGTAAAGTGAAGAAGATGGAAGAAAGTAGCTCATGAAGCCTGTAAGAGGTTGGTTTATTTCATCTATGTGGAAAAACTGTCAAATCTATTTGCCCTTTCTATATCATCATTTATGACTGTAAGTAAAACGTAATGACTTGATCCTTGAACCTTGATCCTGTTACTGCGTCGTAATGGTGTCAAGTGTGATTCCACGGATTACCCACTAGATGGCGATGATGCACCCTACAAACAGCTCTTTATTTTTTTTAAAACGGTTTTGGTTTTTGTCTTGCGTCGCAATTAAGAATCTGCACAGAATGTCAACACTGGACCTAAAAGGCTATGATAGTTGCAATACTTCAAATGTCCTTATCCTTTACAAAAGGATAAATTAGGTTAAAACATTTTATAAGCAGTAACGGAGAGTGTTGATTAATTTAATTCATTCATTCATAACCTTTATCAATACAGGTCAGTCCCGTTGACAGACAAGTTTTCATTTTCAAGAGAGCCCCGTTTGAGCCATCATACAATATTTAATCCAATTTGCTGCAAACATCATCCAAATGTTATAGAATACAACAGTTCAAATAAATGTATCAAACTGGGTAGATTAAATCATTAAAAAGGAGATGAGGTGTTATTAGGTTCTGTAAGCATAGAAAAATCCAAAACATTGTTCCCAGAGGATTTCATAATGTTAAAACTGGTAAAGTTTTTTAAAGACGTTTTTAAGACCCCTTAAATAATGTATAGGTTAGATCTTCCATACATATTGAATGAAAACGACCCAGTAACAGACCAGAAGATCTGATATAGAGGAGTAAAAAAGAAACAAATATAAGAGCTTGTCATATAAAGAATGAGCAGAAAAAGAAATCAATGCAGAACTTTTCAATGACGGCTGGTGATTCATGGATGTTATGGAAAAATTACTAAACCATCAAACAAAAGTTTCACATTTCGGTAGACATTTAGCAGTTTAAGGCAGAAATAAAGAGTATATATTTATTTAGAGATAAATAAAAATTAGAGATGAAAAAATGTGACATTTCTAAAGCAATAAGAACAGTTGTGCAATTTTGAAAGCAAAAGCATCAAATTAATGCAAAAATATAATGGCACAATTAATGTTTTCTGATGTAAGGTAAAACGGCTTTTTATGTTTTTATTTTGTAAACTATAATGGTGAAATATAGACTGGAAAGTGGCAAGGTTTTAAATATAATAGCCAAATTATGAACAGTGCAAACTAAATACAAATGCCAAGCTTCAAATCAAAGACACACTTGCTGCCTAATAGATAAGAAAATAATGAAAAAGATAAAGCTAAAAAGATCTAATTTATAACAACATGAATATCAGAGATGCAATATTCACATAAGTGCAGTATTATGTACCCAATATGCTTCTAAATCCAATTTCATGTTTTTCAAACAAGTTAGTTTAAACAGGACTATTAGAAATGAACGTCATAGTTACACATTTATATTAAAGATATGTGCACATCATACATGTGTAGATTTGTTGGCAATCTAAAAATCTAATATAATTTTTCCTTTTTGGCAAATTGTTTGAAGCTATACAACTCTTTTCTCATCATACTGACCAATCAAAACACATTTACACTATTAGAAACTTTCATCTTTCTGCTCACACATTTATACACTAAAATGCAGGTTGGTAGGTAAACTGGCGTTCAGTGTCTTGACCAAAACCTCTTTGACATGTGCTTTAGGGACCTGGAATTGAATCAACAACTTTAAACTCACCCTGCAATGGACTGGCGACCTGTCCAGGGTGTACCCCGCCTCTCGCCCATGGACTGCTGGAGATAGGCACCAGCTCCCCTGCGACCCACTATGGAATAAGCGGTAGAAAATGACTGACTGACTGACTGACTGACTTTAAACTCTTCTAATATAACCTTAACCCAAACTGTGCTCTTCCAACTGACTACTGCTGTCCTAATGCAAAATCTGTGACAAATTAAAGCAAATATAAATTTAGGGTTTACCTTCTCACAGATTCAAAGTAAATGTAGCCACAACCGCTTAACTGAAAGCTGTAAACAAGAACGTTTTCTGGTTAACTAATCTGACTTAGTTTCTGTGAAAGAAGACACCTAATTACACAGAAACCAGTGAAATACAGAAAGAGAATTGTGTCATGACTCTTGATGAGACATTTGATAACAACAAAAACTGCATTTCCTCATTCACAGAATATATTTATGACAGTATTTTACATGTATTTTCCTCAGCTTTTAATTAAAAGAAAATTAATTAATGTATCCAAGGCTTCTGTATGAACCCCTTGAACAATGTAAGGTGTAAATATATAATTATTTCTAGTCTAAGAGAGTATTGCATAATTTGTTGTAGCTTGTAAAATGAATCAGTTGATTGATTGATTTAATAATTCATTCGTTGGCGTTCTTTTTTCAGTTGGCTTTTTCCAGTGCCAGTCGAGAAATGATACCTTTTAACACTACTGTTGATCAGAATGTGATGGAAAGCCAAGCGGTCCTCCAGGACTACAAGGACTCAAACTTCTCCAAAGGGCACCTCAATCCTAGCTCTCACCAGAGCACGATGGAAGACAGAGAAGCCACCTTTACTCTGACAAACATCGTCCCTCAACGGGTTGGATCCAAATCTGGCCCCTGGAGCGAACTGGGGAATGAGGTGTTGGGAAGATTCAAAGCCTTCTGCAAAGGGCCGATATACGTATTCACTGGTGTCATGCCTTACAAGTCCGAGACCCACAAAACAATGATAATTTCTGTACAAATCTTCCACCCTTAAAGGAAGAGTTAAGCAGTGATTCATACTCTGTTCACACAACAAATAACTGAAAGTAACAGTTAAAACTAGAAAATCGAGTATTTCCTGTGAGAATGCAGTTTGAATGCTGTAAGCTGAATACTTCAGCTGAAAACTGAGTGAAAGAAGCTAAACTGCAGACAATATGCTGAAATGTAATGAATTAGCAGAAACATTTAAAAACTAAAGCCGTTTGAAAACCAAAGCCATATATTGTCAAAGGTGTGGCAGCCAGAGGAATTTGTTTCGCAAAAAAAACATGGACTTTAGATGTTCAGATGAACATTAGGCAGTTAAAAACAATATTTAACACAACACTATATAAACCTTAATCTGGGATTCTATAAAACCAGTTTAAGGGAACAAAAACAGATTTTTTAAATTACAGCAAAATGTTTTTTTACCTGTTTAACCTTTGAAGGATTTTTCTAGCTGAAAGTATGTGGATCCAGTCATGTTTCAAGAGAACAAGTTGTTGGAAAACAGGGAAAGCTTTTGTTATTCATTTCCTACAAGAAAAATATTTTTTAGAAAAAGTTAAATATATAAAAATGTATAAACGTTAATACCTAAAACTGAATGAGAAGAATATTAAGAAAAAAATTATGGTTCAAATAGCAGAAAGAATGTAGAAAGAATTAGTGACCAAAGAACTGCAGCAGGATCTTAACATGTTAACGTTTTATAGCATTCCCACAATTATCAAACCCTCTTTAATAAATTACTACCAACAAACCCATGTGTAGTTTTCCACAGACTTTAGACAAGTTTGTAATCAAGGCTTTTTTAAATTTCTCAAGTAGAGCTGAATGATTTCAGGACAGTATTTAATTGTAATACCATGACTGAAAACTGTGATAAAGACTCATCGGGTATGATTATTCCTCATTCTACAGGCAGTTTTCTTTCTTTACTCTTACACGAAGTCCCCACCACTCTGTTAGCTTTACCATCTCAGCCACTAAGGAAATACACCAGATGTAGGCATGAAGAGTGATTAGAGACCATCCAATTGGCTGCATATCTTATAGACATGCAGAACGTGAATGCACGGCACTTTAGATATATTACATACTACCAAATATGGCAATCAAGCAGTCCTTTGTGATTGTGATATTGCACACACTGATATTCTGATGACAAGTGTGATTCTCTCTCTCTCTCTCTATATATATATACAGGGGTTGGACAATGAAACTGAAACACCTGTCATTGTAGTGTGGGAGGTTTCATGGCTAAATTGGACCAGCCTGGTAGCCAGTCTTCATTGATTGCACATTGCACCAGTAAGAGCAGAGTGTGAAGGTTCAATTAGCAGGGTAAGAGCACAGTTTTGCTCAAAATATTAAAATGTACACAGCATTATGGGTGACGTACCAGAGTTCAAAAGAGGACAAATTGTTGGTGCGCATCTTGCTGGCGCATCTGTGACCAAGACAGCAAGTCTTTGTGATGTATCAAGAGCCACGGTATCCAGGGTAATGTCAGCATACCACCAAGAAGGACGAACCACATCCAACAGGATTAACTGTGGACGCAAGAGGAAGCTGTCTGAAAGGGATGTTCGGGTGCTAACCTGGATTGTATCCAAAAAACATAAAACCACAGCTGCCCAAATCACGGCAGAATTAAATGTGCACCTCAACTCTCCTGTTTCCACCAGAACTGTCCGTCGGGAGCTCCACAGGGTCAATATACACGGCCGGGCTGCTATAGCCAAACCTTTGGTCACTCACGCCAATGCAAAACGTCGGTTTCAATTGTGCAAGGAGTGCAAATCTTGGGCTGTGGACAATGTGAAACATCTGTTGTTCTCTGATGACTCCACCTTTACTGTTTTCCCCACATCCGGGAGAGTTACGGTGTGGAGAAGCCCCAAAGAAGCGTACCACCCAGACTGTTGCATGCCCAGAGTGAAGCATGGGGGTGGATCAGTGATGGTTTGGGCTGCCATATCATGGCATTCACTTGGCCCAATACTTGTGCTAGATGGGCGCGTCACTGCCAAGGACTACCGAACCATTCTTGAGGACCATGTGCATCCAATGGTTCAAACATTGTATCCTGAAGGTGGTGTCGTGTATCAGGACGACAATGCACCAATACACACAGCAAGACTGGTGAAAGATTGGTTTGATGAACATGAAAGTGAAGTTGAACATCTCCCATGGCCTGCACAGTCACCATATCTAAATATTATTGAGCCACTTTGGGGTGTTTTGGAGGAGCGAGTCAGGAAACGTTTTCCTCCACCAGTATCACGTAGTGACCTGGCCACTATCTTGCAAGAAGAATGGCTTAAAATCCCTCTGACCACTGTGCAGGACTTGTATACGTCATTCCCAAGACGAACTGACGCTGTATTGGCAGCAAAAGGAGGCCCTACACCATACTAATAAATTATTGTGGTCTAAAACCAGCTGTTTCAGTTTCATTGTCCAACCCCTGTATATATATATTGAAAGCTCAGAATATTACAGCTATTAAAACCTTCATGTAAAATGGACTAAAACAAGACAACAACCTCTCTAGAGGTCAGAAAGAAATCAATCAGTTCCTGTAGCTTTAACAATAATTTTATTTAATTGTGATCTCAAGATTGTTAGTTTGTGCTGTTTCTGCAGACGGACATGACCAGACGAAACATTTTCTTAGGTTATACCAGGAAATTCTCTGATGGCTTCAAGGAAATTAACATCAGCTTCTGCTACTATGATCACACGTTTTGAAAAATGAGTAAAAAATATAAACATAGGACTTTCCATGAGCTCTGCCGTTTAGTTAGGGGAAGTTGTGCAAAAAGAGGGTGTTGTTCAAAACGTCACTTGCAAGGTTTCAGCTGTCGGTATATAAAGCCTCTGTGTGAGGCAAAAACAACAAATGATTATTTTAAAGCTGAACTTTTTGAGAAGAAACCTATCAGTAGATCTTCCATCTCTCTTCAGCAGGTTCCTCTCATCGAACCCATTTATTCCACAGGATGTCTCACAGGAACCCTCTACTGTTCTCCTCAGCAGCCCTGCTCTTCCTCCTGGCCTGGTTTGGTGGTTTGATCGACGGAGAGGTCAGCAATGATTTCTCCCATTGCCTTGACTTCTTTTACAATAAAACCCCTCCGACAGGTACCTCGGAGGGGTACACACCGATATGCCAGTGCTACAGGAACAGATATCGTTTTGCCACCCTGTACCACAGTCAGAATCGGAGCCCTTTGTTCTCCGCCTACATTCTGAGTCTTGCAGATGGAAAGCGGCCCAAACCGAAGTGGATGTATGAACCACAGGTAGGTAAAATAAGTCAGACAGTGGTCAACACACACCTATCTCTTACAGAACAGCAGTACTGAGCTAATTGCTTGTTAAAATATTATTTCGATTTCATGATTAAAAAGAGAAAACAGTACTACTCAAGTACTCAGTAAATTAGTGTCCTCTGTACCGAATATTTTTTTACAATAACATGAGTAATTTTTTTGGATGACAACTTTTTACTTCTACTTGAGTAAAAATATATTGAAGTAGTGCTAGTCCTACTTGAGAACAATTTTTTGGCTACTCTACCCACCTTTGCTTCTACACCCAAATGCCTCATACACAGAATACATTTACGACAGTATTTTACATGTTAGATGATTCATCCTCAGCTTTTAATTAAAAGAAAATTAATTTATGTATCCAAGGCTTCTGTATGAACCCCTTGAATAATTTAAGGTGCAAATATACAATTATCTCTGTAGTCTAAGAGAGTATTGCATAATTTGTTGTAGTTTGTAAAATGAATCAGTTGATCAATTGATTTAATAATTCATTCGTTGGCGTTCTTTTTTCAGTTGGCTTTTTCCAGTGCCAGTCGAGAAATGATACCTTTTGACACTACTGTTGATCAGAATGTGATGGAAAGCCAAGCGGTCCTCCAGGACTACAAGGACTCAAACTTCTCCAAAGGGCACCTCAATCCTAGTTCTCACCAGAGCACGATGGAAGACAGAGAAGCCACCTTTACTCTGACAAACATCGTCCCTCAGCGGGTTGGATCCAACTCTGGTCCCTGGAGGCAACTAGAGAATAAGGTGTTGGGAAGATTCAAGGCCTTCTGCAAAGGGCCAATGTACGTAATCACTGGTGTCATGCCTTACAAGTCCGAGACACACAGGATCAATAACAGAGTGTCTGTTCCTGAGTACATGTGGTCTGCTTACTGCTGCCCCTCATACGGATCTGACCTCCCTGATGATATGAGACCGTTCTTTCCTACATCTGCTGCCGTGGGAAGAAATGATCCCAGCAGTGGAGAAGCGATTGTGCCTGTTAATGCAACCGCGACGCAATCAGTGGAAGGCTATGATGTGAAGCAGATGCCCTTGGAGACCTTGGAGGTTATCCTGGCCCAGAGGCTGAATGCGCCAGTCAGTCTGTTTGATGGCAACTGTAAGAAATAAAGGAAGTTGCCTTAATAAAAGAGCTGGTTTCATTATTTACTGTTGAGTCAGTTCATATTCACACCACTTTGTAATCATTTTGAGTTTTAGTAATAAACTTTATAAACCTAGCAGTTTTTTCTTGAAAATCTCATTATTGAAGCAGTGAAGTTCAAAAATGTTGTAGTCAAAATAAATTAACTGTTTTTTTATTCTGTGTCAGTGTTACATTAAAAATAATTAGGAAGGGAATTAGCATTAAAAGAGAACGGAAAATAGGGTGTTGTAACAATTGGATGACTTGGCATATTTTTGGCAACTTTTCTGGCAGACTTTAAGATGTTGTTTTATTTACATAAGTCTGGTTCAGGTCATTTTTGACAAATGGAAATGCCTCAAAATACTTTTTTAAAGAAGTCCGCATTTATGGGGAAAGATTAAGGCCGGTGAACAGTTGAACAGTTGATGGCCAACATACAAATACATATAGCGGAGGCAAAAAGACAGAGAGGCACAGATAGACAGAAAACAGATAGAAAGACAGAATGAGACATTTAGCAATATCTAGTATCCAAAATAATGCTTTAACAGTGAGTGACAGAACCCATTGAAGTAACAAACTGACAAGGCTCGTGTCTCTACATACTGCCATTTAAGAAATTGGCCAAATCGAAAACGACCCTTTTCACTGAAATTCGCAGTTCTCCCTTTCTTATATTTTGTACTGATCCCAATGGGTCAGGAGGTGTGACATGCCTGCGTTCTGGGAGTGTTTTAAAGAAAACCATAAAACCTATGACAATGACACTTATATTTCCTGAAAGCAGAAAGATAGAGCTACATTTTGATGCCACAATTATTTCTGTAGAGTGAAATTTGCAAGAACAACAGCAATTTGTTTGTGAAAACTCAGTGAATTTTAATCAGCTGAGTGCACACTGTGACAGTTGGAGAATTCCGTCATTGGATTACTTAGTAAAATTTAAATCTTGTGAAAAGTTGCATAAAACATAAATCACCATTTTAGAAAAACTGTGAGAAATATCAAAAAGCTGAATTATTTGAAGATAGCTTAATGTCTTGTGACTCGTTTAAACTTTGAGTTTCTAGCTGAAAAGTATCTGGAAGTAATTAGCTGTGAAAGAGCACAAATGTTTTTCTGAATTTTAGTGGAATTTGTGAGATTTTCCATTTATTTCAAAGGGCCAGAAATTGGCACAAAAAGCTGAATATTTTAAAAAGTATAACAAATATTAATATCAAACAGGAACACATGAAATAGCTGGTCATTTTGTTATTTCAGTATCTTACTAAGTGGCAAATTAAGCTACGTAGTGCAAACTATGAATAAACGTTTATCCTTTCTAAATCACAGTAACTTCTTTCTTTCTTTCTTTCTTTGTCACAAAGTGTCAGAGTGTCTTTGATGGGTATAATTACTATTTGATATGATTAATTACAAAAACGAACAGGGTACCAATTTTAAGGCTTTAGCTTTGATTTAATTAAGGAATGGTTATTGTAGCATGTTTGAATGACAAACAATCAGTGAAGGAGTGGAAAGTAAGACAATCCAACCCAGTCTATCTTACCAGGCACCTCTACATTAACAGTCCAGCAGTGCCATAAAGTGGTGGCTGTAGATTAAAGCACAGTTTAACCACTGCAAGAAAAAACGTGAAGAAAATATAATACACCCTTCCATCAAACCTTTTTTAAACAGGGGGGCCGGGGTTTCCAAAGGGGGGGGGTCAAGGGGGGTGAAACCCGGTGTGGGGGCCAAAGGGGCATAACCTTTGCATGCTTAACGAGAAAAGATATTATCAGAAACAGTATGGCATCAGCACCATTTAAAATAGATTAAAAAATTAAATTATATAATTACAATTAAAATAAATTAAATAATTACAATTAAAAAATTAAATTTGGGTGCTGTTTGGGCATCCCATACATTTAAAAAAAATGAGGGGGGTGGGGGTTTTTAAAATGCAGAACCTATCCGCTTTCTGCATAAAACTGACTGACTGACTGGCAATTCTGCTCCAACCACCTGTTAAAAGGGAGCGAAAAAAAAACTGATATCGTCTGTGGTTGTGTTGGTGTTTTGTCTCCAAAACTACAATGCCATCTTCAAAAGTAAGTATTCATCTTTAAGAAATCATTAAAGTGCTTTTGAATGTTCTCTAATATTTTGTCTAATTTTTATACATATATATAAAATTATATATAAAATATAAATAATATAATATTATATTATATAAAATATATTATATAATATATATATTTTAAAACCTATATAAAAATTGTTTTCTTTCTTTCTTAGACTCGACAAAACGTGAAGATTTTGATGATTTTATTCTGACACAAAAAAGCGATTATGGTGATTAATGTTAAATGCCAAAACATTTTATATTTAACGAATAAATCAGCTAACATTGACGTAAACCCGAATGACCCTTTGAAAGCTTTTAAACCCCCCTGAATCGAGCCTCTCCAAAAACTCTAAATTTGGGGGGAGACGGTTTAAATTTTTCCCAAAAACGAACCAGAGACCCAATCTCCACTTTGTTCTACCAAAAAAGGGAAAGAGAATCTGAAGCGTTACATACGCCTCCTCAATTAATTTTTTATTTCATCTCAAAGAAACACCGGATAAGTTGCCAACTGCTCGTGCGGGCCGGGCCAGTAAGGTAAAGTTCCCAAAAAAACTTGTTTTTTTTACGGTTTTAATGTAGAATATTTTAGAGACTTGTTTAAGCCACAGATAAAAACTTTTTTACAGATTTAACGGAGAACGTCAAGCAAAGCACTGACAAACCTGGGGAATAAAACCACTGGTCAACCCCTCAGCAGTGGAACGGCAAGGTAAAAATAAAAAAAACCAATGATATTTATATATTTTTAGTATAATATATATTAAAATTTTATATATATAAAATAATATATAATATTTTTTAAGCAAGCATAGTTCGATAAAATAATTTTCATATATACTTTTTTACAGTTAAACCCGAAGATGCGGCCCGAAACTGCCCCCGAGAAGGTTTTTTTTCAAAGATCGAAACGTTTTACACAAGCGAGTCAGTCCACCCCAAACAAGAAGCAAAAATCTGGGGCTTTTTTTCCGGGGGGCACAAAACCGCCCTCCAAGTAAGTTAAAGTATTTTAAAAATTTCGTTTATAAGCCTACAAGTATTAAAAAAGTTATTTGGGGATCACTTCCCCCATAAAAACTCGCTTATTTTTAAAAAACTATTATTTTCGTTTTATTTAGGGAACGTTGTGATGCTTAGCGTAAGGTAAATTTTATTTTATTTTTTTTTTGTACAGAATATTTAAAAAACCCCAAAGCAAAAGAGAGGGCCTCTCTGCGTTACATACCAGAGCAACCCTTGGTAGGGGCCCAAAATGGGGCCTTGTATACGTTTCATTTTTTTTACCTAGTGAATTTAATTTGAATCCCCCCCTTTTTTTTTCCCAAAAATTTAATGTGTTTATTTCAATATATTTAGGGGGGGGTTGTTCACTCTCTTTCCCAAAAGGTAACCGTTGATGGTAAAAAACCCCGTTTTTCGGTCTAGAACCTGCACATCTACGCAGGAAAAAGGGGGCCTCTCAAGCTGCACGGGAAAACTGTCGAAAAAAAGGCGTCATCATTGGCGCTTTTGACTGCATGTCAGGTTTTCTGATGCAGAAGCATTTTCGGTGACATCAAGGGTGATTTTAAAGTGAACTGATCAGTTTTTTCTTGTTTGCGGTGTTTTTTTTTTTTTTTTTTTTTTTTTTTGTTTGATTTTTTGTTTATTTCTTATGCTCAAAAAAAAAGGGAAATAACCCCCAAAATTTCAGACCCCGCCCTGGAGGGAAAATTAAGGGGAAATTTGGGTAGCTGGGGTTTAAATGAAATCCCAAAACCCGCACATTTTTTAAAAACGAAAAAGCATCTCTTGTTAACCCCAAAAAGGGGTTGATTTTTTAAACCCTTACTGAGGGGCGGGCTCTTGAAGATTAAATCCCTTTCCCCCTGACCAAAATTTGAACTTACTAAAAAAAGGCCTTTTGGAAAAAAAATTTAAAAACATACCCCTTAAAACTTAAAACCCCCTTTCAACATCGCACGGGGGGCAGGGGCCGCAGAGGGTGATTTAAATCAGAAGGAAACCCCTTTAAACATCGCACATTTTTGCGAGCGCTGAAAAGGGGGGAAAGTCCAATCCGGGGGAAGCGGTCATTTCTGATCAAATTGAACTTAAAAGGGTTTTCCCAAAAACCCTTGAAAGGGGGGCCCCCTTTTTAACCCACCCCCACCCCCCTGTCCTGGTAACATTCCAGATCAAAAAAAAAAAAAAAAAAAATTGCATTCTATAAAACATCACATATTCTCTTGAATTAGCCGACCCCGGCCCCAAAAAATCATTAACCAGACGACGTGTTGTACACTAAAATTTGGGTGGGCTAAAAATTTTTAATCCTCACGTCACTTTTCCGAAACCGCGTGGAAATTATCCGGGCCCGGGGTTTTTTCGGGGAAATTTTTGGACAAATTGGGTAAAATCCGAAATCCCGCCCAAACCTGTTGGACAATAACAGGGGAATTTGTTCTACGGGTTTTTAAAAGGGACCCAAAGGTGGTTTAAAAAGCGAAAGGGCCCCGACGGGGGGCGTTAGAAAATTTTGTTTTTTAAATTAACAAGAAAATGCGTCCCCTGTATGTTTTGGAAAATATTTGTAAATATTATGCTTTCCCTATCTCCCTTTGGGAAACACGTCCTCCCCGAATTTTAAAAACTGATTTGATTTTTAAAAAAAGCTGGGGAGGGGGGTGTCAGAAAATCAGGCGGGGGCCTCAATAACAAAACAGTTTTTCCCTTTTTTGGGTAAACTTTTGGGAAAATTTTGGGAAAATTTTCGGGGAAGGGAAAAAAATTGTAGTTTTTTCAAAAGAACCCCCGGGCTCTACGCACTTTTTTAAATTTAAAAGCTTTTTTCCCGGGATTTTTTCAAACCCTCTCTTTCTGCTGTTTATTTCAAGGTCACTACTATGGAATAAAAAATTTTAAAAGGGTTTTTTTGGGTTTTCCAACATGTCGGGCGCATCTTTTTACAGCGGCTATAAAAATGCCCACACACCTTGTGAAGGGGAAATTGCCCCAGGGGTGCCCAAATCCCATATCATGGGGGGCAAAAAATTTAAAACGAACCGGGTCGTCTGTGCGGGTTGCCCAAAGAATCTGTCGAAATTTTCTTTATTTCTTGCTAACACAATAAACCCCCGGCAACAGACCTAATTCTGACACCTAGGGTTGACGTGGGTTGGTAAAACTGTCCCAAGGGGGGCAAAAAAAATATCCCTTTAAATTTCCAATCATTTAAACCGGGTAAAGCAACGTGGGGAAATGAAAAAATGCTGTTTTTTTGGGGTGAGAATTTTTCTTCCTGGGTTTTAAGGAACTTTTCCCATGCGATCAGCACCCGGGCTAAAATTCAGACATGCAATCCATTAAATCAGTTAGATGATAAACTGATTTTTTTTTGATTTTGAATGCTTCAAACCATGAGAGCGGTGTGCACATCCCCTTTCTGGTCCTGTGCTAAAACCCTTGAAAGGGGGATGAATGGCACGCTTATGGGGTTAGACTGCGGCCCCAAAATTTGTTTTTCCCCCTTCAGGATGCCGATGTTAACAGAGGTTTTCGCTTAAATACCCATAATGGAATCGTGGATATGATAGATTACCTTATTCTCACAGCTATGGTAAAGGGTTTAGGAATTAAAAACCTTATCTCAACATGCAGGGAAGTAAAGTTCTCTGTTTAAAAAAAACCGACCCTTTATTAAAAAGGTTAAAATACATTGATTAACCCCGTCCTTCATTTGTTTTGAAGCTGAGTGCCACGCCAAAAGCGTTAGGTTTTTCCGATCAAAAAGGGGTTTTTTTTTTTTCCCACCTATTCTCCTCTGAACAGCGGCCCCCAGTAGGGGGGGGTCATATCCTGCTCCATCATGCTGGCCGCAGTGGAAAGCATGAGTCTTCAAGAACAACAGGCTTTTAAAAAGCTGGTACAGAAGAAGCGAGCAAAAGAGGCCCCTTTGTCTTTAAGGCAAGAAGCTATTCGTTATTGTAAAAATGACATTGAAATTCTTTCTCAAGGCTGCTTAAAAATTCAGAGACACGTTCTTTTAAAGGAACAATTGGGGATCCGTTTAAATGTATCACGATAGCATCTAGCGTGGGGTGAAGGTTTTTTGTAACCCAAATTTTTCCCTCCTAAAAACCCTTTGGCAATACCCCCATCACCTCTGGGGTTACAGCCGTCCCCAACATAACGTTCTCCAGCGTGTCTAATTCAGTGGCTGGAGGTGGATTGCATACAGCAGAAAAATAGACATCGAACATGCGTTAAACAAAAAGGGGGAAAAAAAATTTTGGGGGTCAAAATTCACTCAATGGCTTTGTCAGAGTTAAACGGTGTCAAAGTTGCGTTCGAAAAAATTTTTTACGGCTGTTTTTTTTCCACGGCTGTAAATTTTTGTTATTCACCTCATGAAAATGTGTCCCTTTTGAGAGGGTTTTGCATTTTAAAAAGTTTTACGCAGCCACTGTTGAGAGAAGCAAGGTGCTCCAAACTGTTTATGGCCTTCGTCTCGAGGTCATCTGGGAGCATGAGTGGATTGAAATGTAAAAAAAAAAACCCACCCTGGGGTGATCAGCTTTCTTGAGAAATTTAACGCACCCGAACCATTATCACCCCCGGTTGGCTCTGTATGCTGGGCCAACCTGCGCTATGAGGTTTTAGATACACAAGCGGGGCGGATGAAAAATGTGCATTATGTGGATTATACATCTTTTGTATCCCTAGGGAAACGCTAACTGCGTTTTTTCCCCCCCGGGTCACCCCCCCCCATTTACAAAAAATTTTGATGACCCCCTGCAGCTACTTTTGGTATGATCAGAGCTGTGGTCTACCCCCCCGAGGTCTCTTTTTTCCCCGCTTTAACCCTTACAGAACTTCCGGGGGTAAACTAATTTTTACTCTCTGGCCGCACATGCGCCTGAAATAAAAAAATTAAAAAAAAGGTCCCGCCACGCATAGAGATGAGGACAGAGCTCTGACAAGGTGTTGTGTGTAGTGTAGAGTTTTTTAAAAAGCGTTGCAATGTGGTTTATCGCCTTGCCAAAATCACAGAGGTGTGGCATTTTGAAAAGAGCAGTGACACAATCTTCAAAAGTGTTATCAACCTTTTTTTTTAAAAAAAGGCAGGAGGCGTCAGGATACCCGGGTCTGAAGCGGTGGATCAGGAAAGCAAAGCAAAGTATGTAGCAGACTACAAACTCCATCAGGGTATCCAATTAGACCCTGATAAAATCGAGGTCAACCCTGCCAAAAGGCAGGTGGCAAAACTGTTTAAACAGGTTCTTGGGGAAATTTGCACAAAGAAGTGATCTGTCTCAGACCACAGTCATCACTAACCCTGATGAATTTTTCAGCTTCATGTTCTCGGGTAAATACAGGGTTAACTACTTTCATTTCTTCAACCCTGAAATGTGTGTAGTGCAGTGGAACTACAGCAGATGAGTCATCTCTCCTCCAAACAAGGCAAACAATGTGTTCGTCGCCACATTCACAACCGCTTATGCACGTTTAAAACTTCTCAGCAGCATGGAGCAATTGCAGGACAGATTGATTTATATTGGCACGGATAGTTTGATTTATGTGACAAAAAGTGGTGAAACTCCTTTGGACCTGGGAAATTATCTGGGTGATTTAACGGACGAATTAGATGGGGATTCTATTTTGGAGTTTGCATCGACAGGTCCCAAGAGTTATACATATCAAACCAAAAACCATAAAAAGGTAGCGATGCCTCTCAAGGGCATCACTCAGACGCATGAATGCATTGAGAGGGTCAATTTTGAAGAACTGGTTGAGGGTTATTTAGCGGGGTCCAGAGAAGGTGTCATTGAAATTCCTCAGCAGACCATCAGAAGGGATAAAAAGAGATTCCGCTTGACAAACGCAACATTTCTTAAAAAGTTTCGGTTGGTCTATGATAAGAGACGTCTTTTTTCTGACGGGACAACTCTGCCTTTTGGTTATTAGAGCTTAAGAAGAAGAAGAAGAGAAAATAAAAAGTCACATTCCATGGATTCACAGGAGATTGATTTTGATCCTAGATTTAGAACGGCTTTCTCATGTTTGATTGTTGGACCCAGCGGCTGCAGGAAGACTTTCTTTGTAAAAATTGTTTTGCAAAATTGTAACCATCTCATGGACATTGCTCCTGAAAATATTGTATGGATTTACACTTCTTTTCAACCCATGTATGCTGAATTACAGAACATGAATAAAAATATTACCTTTGTGGAAGGATTGCCTCGTTCTTTTGAAGATGAAAACCTGTTTCCTCCTGATCAGAATCACCTGATCATATTAGATGACGTAATAGCTCAAGCCTCAGATGATGAAAACGTGATGAAGGTCTTTACCCAGTTTCGTCACCTTCGTAATATGAGCGTTATGATGTTGACTCAGAATGTATTTCATCAGGGAAAGTACAGTCGCACCATTAGCCTGAACGCTCATTATATGGTGTTGTTTAAAAATCCGAGAGATAAACTGCAGCTGAATATACTGGCCCGACAAATGTTTCCATCTCAATAGGGTTTCTTCCTGGAGAGTTTTGAAGATGCGACGAGAGATGCTCATGGATATTTAATCATCGATTTTACACCCACCTGCCCAGAACATTTCAGACTGAGAACGAGCATACTTCCTCACCATTGGCCTGCTGTGTACGTGCCCAAAACAAAGTAAGTCATCATGTCTGCGTGTATAAAAAGGAATGTCCCATTATTCAGGGCTCTGTACCAAGCTACTCCTCAGAAACGTAAAGATATTCTCGCACACTGCTCTCCCGACTTTCTTCAGGCTCTGTGTGAAATTGCTCTGAAAATTTTAAAAGGTAACATTAAACTATCTCCTTCTCAACACCGACAATTGAAGAAGCAGAGAAAAATCATCAGACTGTTGGCTGATAAAAGAACTGGTATAAAACGTAAACAGCTGGCTCTCAAAAGTCAAGGAGGTGGTTTTATTCTCCCCATCTTAACGGCACTTGCTCCCTTGATCGGCGATCTAGTTGGCGGGTTAATTAGAAGACGATAATGCCTCTCAGAACATCGCAGAAGATGCTACTCATTTCCCATCATCAATTCAAGCGTCTGACCCAGTCAGAGACGTCCATCAGACAGACGGCAGAGGAGAATTTGGATGCAGACATGAGAGCGATATTAAACGAACCCCGATTAACTTCTTATGAAAAAATCAAGAAATATGATGCACTTTTGCAGAGGTATCTGACCCTACTCAAGCAAGGTGTGAAAGAAGAACAGCGATTGAGTTTGACGCTGCACCATGACACATCGAGCGAGGTTCCTGAGCAGAGGCAGTCCCTAGAAAAACAAGCCCCGGGGCAGGACGAGGCCCCGCTTCAGATCAGGTTGTTATGGATGTGCTGAAAAGCCTACCGAGGCATAACCGTAAAAATGCTGAGTACATTTGGAATAAATTATCCGAAAGAAGTGAGAGTTGGACTTCGCGAGGTGAATTTGTATATAAAGGAAATGTTGTCAAGGGGTCGCATATGATTGACTTGTTGAAAAATTCATGCTTCCGTTTAAAAATATGGGGCCCCCCTGCCTCGAGGAGGGTCTGACTTTCTACATACCTTGTCAGAGGTAAACATACCCATATCTTCAGTCATTAACCCTTATGCTCGTGATAAATATAGGCGGTTCAAAACAGAGGGAGAGGGGACATCTATTGAAAATGTTGAAGCACCTCCCAGCATTAAGCACGGAAGAACATGGAGAGGAGGCAGATAATTCTTTCTCCCCATTGGTCAAGGTTAGAGCAGGAGATCCTAAAATACTGATCGGAAGCCAAAAAGTCCTCGTAAGACGACACAACCTCTCCGATGGATTACATTTTCACCATAAACTGTTATCGGAAAAAAAAAAGAAAAAAAAAGAAACATGTAGCCAATTTCTTTTGTTCAATAAAATCTTTATTGATTATATTTTTTCAAGTCTAGCTTCGTTCTCTACTTCACACACAGATAAAATATTAAATCATAAGAAAACCAAACATAAAACAAATAAAATATGGCAATTTAAATTCCATAACAATCCGAAAACATTTTCAAAGAGCATGTTCCGTGAGTATAAAATGTAGAACTTTGATTAATGACACATTTCTGATATTTTGGTCGCATGCCCACACGCCGCAAAACAAATCTCCCAGCAGATGATGCAGCAGGTTCTCAATTTCATGATCATTCATGTCTGATTAGATTAATAATAATCCACCAGCACACGCCTCTTTGAATCAATCTCTGAAATAGAGTCATAACAAGCATAGATGATCAGCGTGGTGGTATGAGGCAGCGGGTTTCTGAAACGCATTTCCAATCTTAAATTTCCGCTGGAAACTGGAGATAGAGCATCTGCGTCCTCTCCCGGGTTAAGATTAAATGCGAATAGAGAGTACCCTTGATTAAATTCCTGACGTGTTATACTCCGCGGAAGATCTTTTAGATGTCGTCCTGTAGCCGTAAACAAGTTTTAATACTCTCTCACTGAATTGCCTTGGTTAAAATTGGGCTGGAAGGCCTTAGCAGGAATTTGTCTACCATCCTTACACAACGCTAAATATTCCATATCAAAATGGTTAAAGTCAAACGGGTTGAGATCACGTGGTCCTGTAAAAGCATTATGATCCAGTAATGCAATCACCACATACTTGGGAAAGACACCTAAGAAAAGATTCTCTTGGGTGCACACCCTTGAATTTTCAGAGATGGAATATGTTTTAACATTCACACGGGAAAGTGGATAGAGAGCATTTGTTTTCATTAAAGCTGCAGCGTGTCCCAATCGAACGGCTGGAGAGACGGAAACCTTTTTGATGAAAAGAGAGGCTCCTAATATCCTGAGTTTGAAAGTGGAATCTCTTGTTGCCATGAGACAAAAGGCATCGTTGGCTCTCGTAAGTTTAATTTTGATGTCAACAGAGTTTAAAAGAAGTCTCTCGCAGAAAAATATGTCTGCATGCAGGGGGCCTAGGAGATGTACCTCCCTGGAATTTGCCGTAAAGCCTGCTCTTCTGTTAAGACCTTGGTTAGGACCCTTAGTTGTAAAGATAGAGTTCAGAGCCCCGGCTGTGTCTTTATAAAAAAGACCAGAGCTAAACTGGCTTTTTAAAGAATCCTTTTTTTAAAGAAGTTTAACAATGTCTCAATCATGGCTCTATACGGATGTGTGGCGCTGGATTGTGAAATCAATCGATCCCCGAGAGTGACATCACACTGACTGAAGATGGTGTTTAACGGGTAGTTGATGAGCCCGACAGGTGCATCATCCGGCAGGTTTTTTCCATCCTCGTTAGTAATTTTCACTCTGAGAAGTAAGAGCGTGTCATTGAGGTCTAAATATTTTTCCCCATCTCCCGGAATGAAAAACTCGATCGGGCCTCCATCAGTGATTGCTGATAAAGGCTGTATCTCGGTGTAAATTTTATCTTCGATCGATAGCTGCGTCTTTGGGGCAGAAAATATGTCCAGCTCTGCAAGCGTGCACTCTGATGATTTTTTATGTAAAAGAGCCTCATGGGTACGCAGGTAAACCCAGTTTATTTAGTCCGGTTGGCTGAGTTTGGCCTTTAACACAGCTCTGTTGTCTTGCGCATTAGGGTTATCTATGTTCCTTGGGTCCCTAGGGATAAATGTAGTATACAGCTGATGCGGTCAGCAGTGTGGTGATACCACAGCTGTGTGTGAACCTGTGTGTGTATTGAGCTGAGCAGAGAGCTAGCAAATAAAAAAGACAGGTAGCACAGTCATTGTCCGTGCATTTATTGGATGTAACACTGTCATTCCTGCTCCAGTCCATCCAGACCAGTGCACTTTGGAGCCCCTGCTGATCTTGTTTCCTTGCAGCTCCTCTGAGTCCAGCAGCAAAGTTGTCCTGGCAGCCTGCTCACAACCTCTGTGAGCTCAAAATTACTTATATCTGTACATTTTACTAAACTAGCCTTACTCATCACCTTCAACACTGGCATTTAGAGCCAGTGAGTGCAAAAAGTTATGCAGGAATGACATGTTTACTTTTGTTTCTGACACTTTAAACCAGAGGGACACTGCAACTTTAGTTGGGCTTATCTGGTCTGCAGCTGTCAGTGTCCATCAAACGTAACCCGAGGAAGGATCGGGAATTGCCAACAGAATCATGGGAAACCACAGCAATTTCCTTATCTGTTGAATATACAAAACAGAATTCATGACTGCATCTACAACAAAACTCAGCTCCACTAACATAGAAAAACCTGATTCAGAGTTTGCCAACTTATAATAGTAAACTAAAGTCACAAATAATAAATATTTTATTATGTCAAACCTGTGCATTTTTTATGATTTTGTGCAAAGCTGGTTTCCCTATATGTTGTCTTTCAAGAACTTACTGTGCTGTGTGCTCCATGTAGAACAGGCACATATTTCATCACGTTTTTTTTTCAAGTCTGAAGAAATCATCTGATGCAAAGATTACAACAGAATCTGACAGATTAAAAAATGCAACTCAGGCCAAAAGGAAGATGAATCAGCAGTTGTAAACCCAGGTATTGTTGCTTCAGACTTGTGTGTTTGCATAAGTCAATAAATAAAGTTTTTTTATGGACTGGGGACCTGTCCAGGGTGTACCATGCCTCTTGCCCAATGACAGCTGTGAATGGATGGATGGATGGATGGATGGATGGATGGATGGATGGATGGATGGATGGATGGATGGATGGATGGATGGATGGATGGATACATTTTTTCCTTGTTTTCTTTCAGAACATCAAGAACAGTTTTAGTGAAACAAAATCTTCCATCATACATTAAAAAACGTTTTATGTTACATGAACTCAGTTGTAAACATAACTGAATTTCTTTAGTTTATATTTTGTAATTTAATATCCTGAAAACACTTCTTATAACGTTTTGTTTAGCTTGATTTTTAAGTAAGTCATTATGCATCCTAATGGCTTTCTATAAAGTTGTCTGGGGCTGACGATGCATCTGAATTCATCTGAATAGGAAGTAGTGACTGTAATTATACTTAGCTGCTGTCAAACCTCTTTTGGACATTCACTTTCTCACTGCAGAAAATGAGCTGCCAGCTTTTCTCTTTAGACCAGGGGTCTCCAACTCCAGTCCAGGAGAGCCACTGTCCTGCAACTCTAAGATGCATCCCTGCTCCAACACACCTGAATTAAATGACTGAATGACCCCCTTACCATTTCATGAAGTTCCTCAGAGGCCTGATAATGAGCAATTATTTTGATTCAGGTCTGCTAGAGAAGGGTTGCATTTAAAAGCTGCAGGATAGTAGCTCTTCAGGACTAGAGCTCAAGACCCCTGCTTTAGACAGTCTCATAAAAAGGTGCTGTCTACCCCTCTGTTATCTTGAAAGTGTGTGAATAGTTTGACTGGAACACATTGAGAATTTATGGACAGGAATCAATTTAAATGAATTGCAGATTAGGTCATTTAGTGTATAGTTATAGAGTAAGTCTTTAAATTAAACCTATGTTTAACTCCATTTTTATTTAATAGAGGTTTATAGTCACATTGCTTGCTATTGCTGTGCTGTGATGCTGTGAAATTCTATTGATTTCACATATTTGACCAGTGGTCATTTTGTGGGGCACGCACATAACTTTGAGGTGAGGAGATGTTCTGTGATTTCATTGGTCAGAGTAATTTGTCATGCTCTTTGTATTTGTAATAAAAACTCACATAACATTAGCAATTAGAAATCAGTTATTACAAAGCTAAATGCAATGGCCTTGAATTAAAAGCCAAAAGCATGTGGTAGCAATTTTAAAAATGTTTGGCAAGAGCTCATTGGGGTTGGTTTCCATGCAAAATGATCACAACTTCAATGTTTTAACTAGTGCCATTCAAATGTCCTCAGCTGGTAAAATTGCCACGTTTTACTAAAACCCAAGTGTCACAGTTGCAAAACTAGTGTCCTTATACAATATTTTTCAACTACAGACACGGAGCATAGGCAACACATTTTAACATTTAACCCTCGAGGCACCTTGGGGTATCAACCATGCACTTTCTGCTTATTTGTTGTTGTTTTTTTTTGTTCTCAATATCTCAGTCAGCTTAAAGGTCAGTTTGATTAAACTTTGCCAAGATTTGCTTTTTATTTTTAATTTTTTTTTATCCTTTTGATTGCAAGGTATGTGGAATAAGAGCTATGCATTTTGCATCCACTCTTTACCTTCGCTACTGATTTGGTCCCATTGACTCCCATTATAACCCCATATTTTTGATGCACTGTAATCCTGGCATTTTAGAATACTTTTCCCATGAGAACCAAAATAATCTAAGCCTCTACCTTCAAAATACAGGAAAAACAATTTTTAGGTGTGATGACCCCCCTTAAATTACCACAGGCACCATTGCCTCTAGTTTCAGTGGGGGACATGGTTCTCAAATTTTTCAAAATGCATGGCAAAAGAAATATTTAACACTTGGTGTGAAAGTGGTTTAGAAAACAAATTTCCGGTTAATGTGTGTAATTTGAAAAATCCAAACCCAAGAAGTGTATGTTTCATATTATATGGCCATTGCTCGACAAATAATAATGCATCAAAATCAATATTGTTATTAATTTTTCGACCCAGTCAAAACTGTAACACATTATAATAGAATTTTTCTTATCAAAGTGGGAGAGAAATTAACTCACAATAAGAGAAAATCCGTACTTTGTCTTTATAAGTTTTATTCAAAGGCATTTCTGCGGTTGAAGACCCTGTCACTGACGAGTCAGCGAAACAGAGCCCAGAGCACAGTTTACAGACAGTATTTAAACAGTATGTGGGTGTTACCTCAACTTAAAAGAGTTTGGAGACATGGTCCTCTAGACCCCACCTGGGGTCAGAGGTAACTATATTGTTTATGAGGACAGCCATCTGCTCTTCCTCAGACACAACCCTCCAGGATGTGTTTTAACTATTAAACGTCTGGTAATGGTTTAGAGTCCATCTACTCTAAATAACAGAACACTAATAAAAACACAGAGGTCAGAGGAGAGAGGTTAATGAAAGTTCACAGCACTTTGGAATACTTTGGAGCACTAAATAAAAGAATTTCCATAACACACACACATCCAAAATATTCCACTTTAGTGTTTATTTTCTGGAAAATATTGCATATTTTGTGTTTATTGCCTTCAAATATCAGGGTTTTTGGGAAAAAAAAGAATATAAAAGATTTGATGCAGTGAAAGTGAAAAAAAATATATATCAATTTGTAAATTTATAGACAGTGTTAAAGTTCTCTCATTAAACTCTCATTGCTGCAAAAATAGTTATGCCTCAGAATCAATATTATTACCAAATTTTTAACAAGTCAAGGCTATAACAGCCACTTCCAAAATATTCCACTTTAATGTTCATTTTTGGAAAATAAAGTATATTTAGTGTTTTTCCCCTTCATGAAATCAGGGTTTTGTTGGACAAAAAGGGCATAAAATACAGAAAAGAATAAAAAAAAATATGAAAATCTTTATTAATATTAATATTAAATTGTTATTACACTTTTATAAGAGGTACGGTTTTAGGATGTAAGCGTAAAAAGTGTAGGTTCAATATAAAGGTGCCTCAAGGGTTAATCTTCCAACTCTTGATCTGTGTCTCTGAAGAAATACCGAAAAAGCTGAGAGATAAGAAAAATGCAAAATCAGGTCACATGGAAGTAACTGGGAAATGAGTTGACATTTTTAAAACCTCATGATGTTGCTTCAGACATTTGCGTCTCTAAATATGCGAACCATGCATTTGGACTGCAGAAAAAAAAAATTAAAGAAATAAATTTGATTTATAAAATGTCTAACAGTTTTTCAAGGATGTTTCGACAGGCAAACCATTTAGTCTGTATAGTATATGTATTTAAACATTTCCCTGTAAATAATCCTAAATGCAACTGATTTTTTTCTTTGCATTATAACCTTTATGCACAAAAACCTCCACCTGTTCTAACATCTGTAAGCCAAAAAAAAACTATGCACCAAAGAATCATGTTAATCAATCTCCAAGATTTTCGTGTCAAATAGGTATATTTCTTTAGGAGTATATTATTTATTTAAATATGTAATTGTGCCATAGTCAAATATCATGTATCCCATCTAATTCATTGTTTATTTATCTGTTTTGTTCTTTTAGTTTGAACACCAAATAGATCAATTTCCACATATAAAATACAGTGTTTATTTGTTTCACTTAGCTTTGCTTTAAAATGTGGTTTTCCATTTAAATTCAGAAGGCTGTTAATAAAGTGAGTTATTTATGAGCTAACAATTTTTTGTTTAGTTGTTTTTCCAAAATAAAAGATAAAAAAACAAACGTAAAAAATAAACAACCAGAGTTTTATTTTATATTTGGATGTCTATTTTAAGCTGTTATAAACCAGTTTACCACCTGTGGATTAGTTATTTTGGATGTTTTTGTGGTGGTGGTCATGGTGGCTGTATCAAATAATACAGGGAATCAGTGACAAGCTAGATGGTTGTCTCCAATGGGCAGCGTGTGTAGGCGGGGTACATCCTCCACATGCTACCAGTCCATCACATAACCAACACAGGAATATTCAAAACCAAAACTGAAAAATATGCACACAAATTTACACACAGTCCTTGGATAACCTGGATTCTGGGATTTGGGGTATGTCCAAGAAAAACTAACAATCAGTTTAATTTCCATACAAGTGCTGAGTAAACATTATTGTGTATAGTGTTAGGAATAACCTTTATTAATATGCTCATAGCTGTTTTTCCCATTTATACTATAGTGAAATAAAGTATAAGTTCTAATGTTTCCTTTTTGTTACAATAGGATAATGCTCATAAACATACAGTACATACAGTACAAGGATAAATGGCCCAAGTTTTGTCATAAATGACCTGAGGTTGGGCCACTGGGGTTGATAGTGGAGCAGCCGGTATAACTGGGTTGATTAGAAAGGTACAGCACACTTAGATTAAATATAGACACCCGCTACTACACAATCTAACAGATAAACACCACAATGGTGACACGTAGTCTAATCACTGAGGGAGAGCACATCCATTGCATTGGAGTGCCAGATATAAAAACTGTATGTGACCTTCTATCGAGGCTCTTCGTCACAACGGTCCGAGACCTTAATTTAGATTAAAAGAGCTAAAAGTTAGAAACTGGTTGAGAGTCGTTCCTTTAAGAGTCTTTAGATAGAGTGTGTGATCGCTGCATGGGGACCAAGTACCGATGGAGCTCCGAGGCGTCTGACACCGCGGTGAAGTTAGTTTGAAGTTGGATATTGGATATTCAAGCTCCGCGGATTCAGCGGCGTCAGCCTCCTGTTTCCCCCGGCAAAAGCAGGCTGATTCCGGGCAACTGCTCTCTGCTGTCTCGTTCCTCCTACACAAGGTGGTTCGCTTAGGGACCGTCGATAAATGTCCAAATCAAACACTCGGGAGAAACAAAAATTAATAACTTTCATGTCTTGTAACCCAGTGACACACAATTCATGTCAAATCACAATATTAGACGAGAAAGATGTGGCACACTAAATTATTTTGAATTTAAGTGGATTTTCTATTTTTTATGAATTTTTAATTTTAAAATTCGCAATTTTTTTTCAATAGCTTTGAGATTATGTGACCAATTCACACAAAATCACTCTTAAATCATCCTATTAGACTGGGAGAAGGAGGCACACCCATTATTTTCTTATTTAGATGGATTTCCTATTTTTTATGAATTTTCTATATTAAAATTCACCATTTTTCTTCAATAGCTTCCAGGTCATGTGGCCAATTCACATAAAACATGTATGAAATTGTTATACTACACTGGATAGATGAGGCACACCCTTTTTTATTTCATTTTAAGTATTTTTATATTTTTTAAGATTTTTTTGGGTCAAAATTCGTGATTTTTCTTCAATAGCTTCCAGGTCATGTGACCAATTCACACAAAATATGTATGAAATTGTTCTGCTAGACTGGATAGATGAGGCACAACCTTTTTTATCTGATTTTAATGCATTTTCTATTTTTTATAAATTTCTTTCATCACAAATCGTCTTTTTCAATATCTTTTAGGTCAAATGACCTATTGATACAAAACTAATGTGAAATCATTCTACTACACGGAATAGATGAGACACACTTCTTTTTTAAGAATTTTTGTAATTACAATTGATCATTTTGATTAAACATAGTATTATAACACATACTGTGATCAGTTGCAAGGTAATTCTCAAAGCTTACAAGCTACAGTCAAATGTAAAACATTCATTTTAGCAGATCATACCTGCTTTTTTGAAACTGTCCAGCTTTACTGTAAAAGTCTTCAATGCATGAACAAGTTTCTTGGTATATCTGATTGTGACTTAACCTTACTTTGGAAAAAGAGGGGCACAGACGTTGTCTCTTCACAAATCAAGGGTTGAAGCGTTCGTCCATCATTCAGAGCTGTGCTCCTTTTGTCCACATCAGCAGTTGACAGGAGAGGTATGTGTGTGATTGTATTTTTTAAGTTCATATTTCACTTATTTGTCAACATTTACCTAATCATTTTAAAACTGATATCAACAAATGTTCAGATTTGCTGGAAAAGACAGTTTTAGCCACTTTAAATATTTATAAATTATAATGTTACTTATGCAGAATATTGCAAGCCTGCTTAATGTGGCTCAGCCATGGACTCTTCTGCTTCTACATGATTCTCTTCAACCAAATCAGAAGATGCTGATGCTCCCTTTGTCTCCCCCTTCCACCTGTGTGTCTCAAGAAATCAGGAGAAGAAATAACTGGAAAGACTGAACCAGAATAAGGCTGCAGGTCCAGGTCATGTCAGCACTAGAGTCCAGAAGGCCTGTGCAGAGCAGCTCTGTTGGATTCTGCAGCACCTCTTCAACCTTAGCCTGGACCAGAAGAAGGTTCCAGTGTTGTGGAAGACCTCCTGTCTTATTCCGCTACCAAAGAAAACTCACCCATCAGTCCTCAATGACTATAGACCTGTTGCCCTGACATCACACATCATGAAGGTCTTAGAGAGACTCCTGTTGGCCCACCTGAGTAAGCAAACAATAAACTATCAGGACCTCCTTCAGTTTGCTTATCGCTGTGTAGTTGGAGTTGAAGATGTCATCAAACACCTGCTTCAACAAACCCACTGTCATCTGGACAAAGCCAGCAGCACTGTGAGGATCATGTTCTTTGATTTCTCCAGTGCATTTAACACAATTCAACCTGATTTGCTTTGTCAGAAACTCCAGAAGACTCAGGTGGAGGCCTCAACAATCTCCTGGATCAAAGACACCCAATCTAAAATGTCCTTCAAAAAATAAGTAGAAATAAGCAAAAATATTACTGTACCACCTGTAAAACGAGAAAATCATTAAGAAAACATGCATCCATCTATCAAACAGAGTTTAGTAACAGGTCTCTCAATAATGCTGTTCTTGGTCTGTAGCTTGACAGAACGCACCATGCCCTTTTTATCAGGGAAAATTTCTAGCACTTTAGCAAGAAGCCAGGAACCACGTGGAGCAGACGAATCCATGATGATAACGACGTCTCCAGATTTCAAACTCGGTTTCCTTTGATTCCACTTCTGTCTTTCTTGCAGTAATGGCAGGTACTCCCTGATCCAACGTTTCCAAAACAAATCAGAGATATATTGAACTTGTCTCCAACGACGTTTCACATACATATCGGAGGGTTCAAATAGCCCAGGTGGTAAGGCAGGTTTTCCCTTTAACAGAAGAAGATGATTTGGCGTGAGAGGCTCCAAGTCATTTGGCTCATCAGACAGCTTTGTAATTGGACGATCATTCAAAATGGCTTCTACTTCACACATAACAGTGTGAAGTCCATTGTCATTCAATGACTGTAGAATTATTTTCCTGTAGAGTTGCAGAGGATTCCATGATTTTCATAAATCTAATGTCTTCTCTTGACATTTCCCTTTTTTCTGAAGTCGTTTCATTGAAATCGTGGTCATACTGGTTGCTTAGCAGGGATTCCAAGTTAGACACAGAGATTTTATTCACCAAAGCAGAACGGGGCTCCACATCAATACTGCTGCCATTACCATCTCTATTCAAAGGGCCATTAATCATCCAGCCCAAAACTGTTCTTATAGCATAAGGGCAATCTCCACAACTGTTGACCACTTCCCAAGGTTCCAATATCTTGGGAGCGTTGGTTGCTATCAACAAGTCAACACGGGCTTTTATAGTGGGTATACGAACCTTTGACAAGTAAGGCCAACTTTCCATTTCTGCAGCAGTGACAATATCATCTGCAGTAACTGGCATTCGCTTCTGTGTTAGAACTTCTGGCAGAGGATAAAAATTGTTTCCATCCAAACCTGAAACTTCAATGCCCGACAAGGAAAAAGCTGTAACAACCTTTTCCTGCCCCATTGCCCCATTGTTTTTAAAAGAAAGTTAGTCATTTTTCCTGCGATATTCAATCTTTGCATGAGATCTTCTGAACAAAATGTAGCCGTGCTTCCCGGATCTAAAAATGCATATGTCTGTATGACCTCAACTCCTTTAGTGGACTTAACCTGTACTGGAATCATGGAAAGAATACAGCGACCTTTTCCGGCCCCTGTATGTCTACATGTCTGGGGAAGAGTTGATGGTTTAACTCCTGTCTGCTCCTCATTTTTTTCAGGATCAGAATTTGCCTTTGGAATATGCAGAACAGTGGGATGTCGTTGATCACAGACTTCACAGATTAAACGATTATTACAGTCTCGGCTTATATGATCAGTACATAAGCATCCAAAACAAATTCCTCTCTCCTTCAAGAAACGAATTTTCTCTCTGTGTTTCTTGTTTTTAAACTGTTGGCATGTTTCCAAAAGGTGTCTACCTGAACAACAATGACAGTACAACCTTTGTGTCTTTGAACCACTTGCTGTAGCTTTATTTTCAGAGGAATCAACTGATGTTACTGTAGTAACAAAACTACTCCTCTTCACTCTCATCTTTGACTGTTCCTTGAAGTTGCTGGAAGATCTCAAACCAGCTGAATGTTGTGATCCGTATACATCAATGTCTCCAAAGATCGTACATGTTTCTCTAGAAACACAACCACATTGATAAAATTAGCTCGTTGATTATATGTCTCCAAAATGTCATGAGCAACAGCTCTCCATCGCTCCCTGAGTTTGTACGGTAGCTTGGAAATCACCATTTTCATGTTGCTTGGCATATCCAACTCCTGCATATGTTGATGTTCTTCCATGACGTTACAACATCCACGTAAGAATAAAGCATAAGCTTGTAGAGCTTTAACATCCTCAGATTTTATTGATGGCCAGGCTAAAGCTTTATTTATGTAAGCAGTTGCTATCTTGAACTCGTTTCCAAAATGTTCTTGAAGAAGACCCTTTGCCACAATGTATCCACGTTCAGGATCCATATGCTGGCAGCTGCGAACCAGCTCCTTAGGCTGTCCTCTTGTGAACTGTTCCAAATAATACAAGCAGTCAGCTTTGCTTGCTTTGCCTTCAACTCCTTGTTCAAATGCTTTAATAAAAGCTTTATATTGAAATGGATCTCCTTCAAACACAGGTATGTCTCGTGATGGCAAAGACAATAAGCGCTGTTGGTGCACATGGGCAGCTGTTATTTCATTTTGCTTGTGCATAATGGTGACAACATCCCCAGGAAGAACTTGATCGAGTTGATGACTTATCTTCTTTCTATTTTGATATTCCCAAGCAGTGGTTGCAACATGCGGCAAAATGTGTGGCTGAAAAGTTTTCAGGCTGTTTTGGTCGCACATCCACTGTTTGCCATTTGCTTTGTGTTGGTGCTACATTCTTATGCTGCGTTATTTTACATGCTGCAGGCTTGTATTCCTTTGCCATGGCGTTAAGAGTTGTAAGTGATGTCCGTTTCCTTTTTTCCTTTTCAAAATAGGAGTTCATTCCATCAGTAAGTGAAAGAGAACGACACTGTTCATCAGAAGCCTGCAGAACTGTCAACTGCCAACTGTGTTTTCGCTCAGATCCTCCTGGACCTGAGAAAGGGATCATTGAGGTGGTTCTGCTCCTGCACACTGACTCCAGTGATACCAAGTAGCGCCTTTGCCCTTCAGCCTGACTGCATGGGTTGTCCTCTCTGTGACCTGAAATGGACCGGTCCACCTTGGCTCTGACCACTTTCTTTTGATGACTTTCAGGAGGACCCATGGGGCTTCCGATGTGGTGGTTCCGGCCCTGGGTTTTGGTTCTGCTGGGATCTGTTTGGAGAAAGCTGTAACAAAAACTGTGGAGAGATCTGTAATAATCCACGATGAGACATAGATTGTTCACACTCAGTGAGAAACGGTAACCTTTTTTGGGGCCCGGGAAATGGCCCCCTTTTGAGCTCATGTGGGGTCAAACCATGTTTTGATTTTACAGAACTTCGTACAGACATCAGAGCTAATGGTAAGGCAGTAACCCCACTTTTTTGGGGCGTGCACAGATTTTAGCCAATTTGGTTTTAAGGGTTTGATTCATTCTTCCATTCCCCTGTGACTGTGGATGGTACACGGTGCCAAATGAGTTTTCAGTCCCAGAAAGTTTTCCACTTCTTGAGTTTCCTTTTTTGAAAGGTGTTCCCATGTCAGACCTTATTTTAGCTGGAAAACCGTGTCTAGGGATAAAGATTTATCAAACACTTCCCCACAGATTTTGCTGTCTTCCTTTTTGTAGGCCATGCCTCGGCCATCCAATAATCCACACACACCCAACAGATATCAAATCCATTTACTCTCTCAGTCATGTCTGTATAAAAAGATAACCTCTTTTTCGGTTTTGGGTCTACTGGGAACTTTCCAGGTGCTGGCTTCAAGATTGGTCTAACATTGAACTGCCGGCACATCTCACATGAATTAACCAATGCACTGCCAAGGTTTCAAAAAAGGGTGCCACCAGTGTTCAAGATTTTTCAACATTTGCATTGTTCCCACATGTCCTACTCCGTGTGCTTTTCCAGGGCCACTTTGGTAAGACGGGTGGCAAAATGGGATCTGGGGTTCTCCAGAGACCATTCTGATCCTCTGAGCCCCCTCGGGCCTTCCAAAGGATTTTTCCTCAGGAGAGGCCCCCTTTTGTATTTTATTACTTCTTCCAGGGGGGTTCTGGTGTCCACCCTGCTTCTGAACACAGCATTAGGCCTGGGCGATATCCTGCACACTTTTTTAGCAGCCTGGTCAGCTGCGGATTACCTTGTGCTTTTTGGGTGATGCTGTCATGTCCTCTGCATTTAATGACGGCTACTTCTTGAGGGGGCAACAAAGCTTCAGCCAACTTTTTCCCATTTCCTGTTCATTTTTAAAAGGGTTTTTCTGTCCTGCAGTTTAAATCCTGTCCTCAGCCATTTTAAGTTCTACATGTACTGCTCCTGCAGCTTATGCAGAATCTGTGTAAATGTTAACCTTCTGTCCTGTTCCTAATTCCAGAGCAGCTATTACTGCCAAAACTTCTGCTCTCTGCGCTGATTGTGCATCTGTCAGTTCCTCTGCCTGTACTGTGATAAAATTATCCCTGTGTCTTCCCCCAAGGGCTTGTGCTTTAAGTCCTTCAGTGTCATGTCTGAAGCAGCACCCGTCTGTGTACAGGTTCGGGCGTCTGTTAGGGATGTACTTTGTAGATTTTGGTCTGTTTTTTTCAAAAAATCCCCTTTTTTTCTGCGCAGACATTTGGTTGTACCGGTAGTTATTCTATCTCCATGTTTATTCCTTTCATGTGTGTATGTGATGTTTGGGGCCTCCAGCACCTTACTCAGCCTCTGTTGTCTCAGTGGTGAGAGGGGAAAGCCCCTGAGAGTTCACAAAGGCCACCACACCATGTGATGTCAAAATATTAAGAGGGTGTCCCATCACTACGTGCGCTGTTTTTTGGATTTTTTTTAGCCATCCCTGCTGCATGTCGGGTGCACTCATGATGTCCTTTTTGTTCCATGTTGTCCAGCATTACAATTATGTACATAAGCACTGTCTTTTTCCCCCTTTTTCTGGAACAGTACACCATTTGCTGTGTGTGCTGTTACAGAAACATCCAGCTGAAATGGCAGAGTGTAATCGGGGTGCCATATGTGGCCCTTGCGAGAGGCTGGTTTTTTTAAGTTAATGAACGCTTCTTCAGCTTCTCTGGTCCATTCAAGTGGGGCAGTGAGGTTTTTTCATGTCCTGTTTTTTGAAAAGATCTCTAAGGGGGTGCAGTGAGGTCTGTTGTGGGGGATAAAAGATCTGCTATACCCTTTGAGTCCTAGGAAAGACAACATGTCCTTAACCATGAGCAGTTTTGGGTGGGACAAAAACTGCAGATTGGTGAGCTGGGGGACATCCCCGGGCAGGTTGGGGAAAAAAATTGCCCAGAAAGTCAACCCTGGCGTCTGCAGATTTGGAGTTTGGCTTGCTAACCTTGTAGCCTTTTTTTAGCCAAATGTGACAGGACAATTGTTTGCCTCTAGGCATTCAGCCACAGTGGGGGTTGCGAGGAGAATGTCATCCACGTACTGAATCAGAGTGGTGTTTGGGGGTAATAGGCAATCTTTGAGAGAGTCTTTTAGAACCTGATTGAAGATTTCCTGGAGAAAGCGCGAATCCCTGCGGCAAAAACGAGTGAATCTATACTTTTAGATTTATAGGTAAAAGAAAAATGTCCCTGCATTCCTCAGCTAAAGGAGGGGAGGCAGAAAAATGCGTTGGCCAGATCATTGCAGGTAAACCAGCAATGGTGGGGTTTAAGATTCGTCAGGAGCAACATAGGGAAGGGGACGGAACGGTAGGGGGGGCCAAAAAGCTGCATTCATGGCCCTTAAATCATGTGCCATGCGCCATTTACCCGTCCCTTTTTTTTCCCACTGGCAGAATGGGTGTGTTCCAGAAGAAAAAATGTGCGGACTCTAAAACACCTGAGTTCCAGAGGGCCTTCCACTGTATCTTTAATGCCTAGTTCTGCTGCTGGTTTGTGAGGGTATTGGGGCTTCCATTTGGTTGGTCGGTGGTCAACCGAAAAGGTAAGGGGGCCATTGAATCAGGCCTACATCTGTGGGCCCCTCTGCCGGGGGGGAAGGCATTTTTCCACAATAGCATTCCAGGGGGATGGTTTTTTTTTTCCCTACCATGGGTTTTGTCCAACTGAACATGCCCCGTGTGCCCCACATCCGTGGAGTGGTTGAATATGCGATAAGTGTTCCCCGGGGGAGAATAAAACAGGTCAGGGGCCCAAAAGGCTGCCAATCCTGTAGGTTCAGGGAGGCTTTTAACACACCCCAAGTTCACTGTTTCATGACCTGGGTGCAGAGCCAAAGGACATGAGGCACGCCATCAGACCACATCCTAAACCACACTTCCTGCTCTTCAGTCAAGTGACCTCGGCCCACCAAATTTTGGGGTGCTACATAAATGTCTGTGATGACAATGTTCCCAGGGGGACCCTCTAACTCGTCAGCAAAAGCTTTCCTGGTAACATTCCAATTATTTCTATCATAAAACAAGGTGACATGGGGGGGTCAGGAGGAGGTACATAGGGCGCCAGAGTGGGGAGACCAGGATTTCCCCCATGTAAAGCCGAGAGAATGCTTTTGTGCGCGGGGTTCAGGTGGAGCAAAACCCAATATATGTCAGCCAGTGAGTCCTGCAGTGGCTGGAGGAGGTATTGTCCATGTAAAAAAGAAGTGTTATTGCACAAAATAACTGGATGCCATTGGGCAGGTGAAACATGCAGTCCATCAGTCCCGCATAAAATGGTTGCTCCCATTTTTTATTAACATGCCTTACCCAGAAATTTACTGGTGTGTCAGTGGAGACTAGATAACTGTGATTCAGTGTCTGCCCCCAATTCAGTCTTTAAAGGCGGGTATATGGGGGGACCTGCTTTGCCCCCAAACCCGGGGACAGTTGTAGTCCTGGGGAAGGGGGTTTTTGGAGGAGCCGTTTGATGGTTGAACATGGGCCCCAGTGTCCACCAAAAAAGGAAGGCTTTTCCAGACCCAGTCACAGACAGCGGGGGGTCCACGCCCCGGTGTTTTCTGGGGTCGTGGGGACCTTCAGTGGTGCTCAGGCCCAAGACTAGGCTCGTCCCAGGCCGGTAATTGGAGTTGTGGTCCGTGTGCCCCACGTGCGGCCCCACTCTGCCTCTTTGGACGGGCCGGAGGAGCCATGGCGGCCCCATAACACCCATACCCCCGGGTGGACCATTCTTATGGGGGCAATCTCGGCCCCAATGTCCAGGCTCATTGCAGTAATAACACACATCAGCATTACCCAGTCTCCTCTTGGGCCCTTTTTTGAATCCCCTTGCTCTTGGCCCTGCCATCCCCCAAAACGGCCCAGCATGTCCCTGATATGGGCCCCGGGCCTGATGCCACTGTCTTGCTTTTTCTCGATTTCCAGGAAAGGAGGAGCCTGAGGGGGGCTGAGACACTGCACCTTCATACATAATTTTAGATGTTTTCCCCTCCTTTTTTTTTTCCCCGACATTCTGTTTAGCTTCTGCTAATTGCATTTTCAGGAGCTGAGTTTGTAACGTTTTTAATTCACTCTCCCCTTTTTTTTTTGCCTCTTTTGGTTAGATAAATGATGCATCAGATGGCGATCCCATACTCCAGTCTCTGATCCAGGGGCGGGGGTTTTCCTCCATATTAGTTTTAACCTGCAACGGTAACCCCTCTTAAGACAGCATCCCGGAACCAGTCCCTTTGGGGACCAGCTCTGTCTGGATTAGTTCCCGGTTTTGTTTGCCACATGTATTTGCACTGATCTAATATTCTCTAGGATTTGTGTTTGCGTTTTCCCTCAAATTTTTGGGAATGGTACATCCTCTGGTTACTGGATACATTTGTCTAAGAGCTATGCCTATGAGAGTGGAATAAAAAGTAAATGGGTCCCAATCTGGTGCTGTTGTTGTACCCGCAACAAGCTCTATGTCCCTACAGCTGTGTGGCTTCATGCATCGTCCAGCAATGGCCCTGTAATCACCTAGAGTAAACGTGATGCCTGCTGTCAGGGAGTCCAGTGTCTGTAACCATATAGATGCACCTTGGGGGTCGGGGGCAAATTGTCACACAAAGTGGTAAGATCTCCCAGTGTGAATGGCTTGTATCTGTTCCCTCCAAAATTGTTGTTGGGACAGTGGAGCCCATATAAGAAGGTTGGGTGGGGTTCGGGGTCTCATGTTATAGCCATATCCAGCAAAAGGGGAGGAGTAGCCTCAGGTACTGGGGGCATTTGGGGGTTGAGGGAAATAACATAGCCTCCCATTTTCAGTTGGTAACTGATTCTGTACTGTAATGGGGCCTGCATAGCAGCGTCATAATAAGTTACTGTAGTCCGTGGTTCTTCTTTTTTCCATTTCCCTGACACTGACTTATTAACTGAGCCCCCCAGTTACATCTGGTTTCAGAGGGTGACCAATTTAAACCTAGGTGAATGGGAAATATGCGGGGGGGAACACTTTATTTGGGCCAGAAGCTGGCTGCAATTTGTCCCGTAATACTTGGTCAGCAAATGGGTCAGTTAGTGGAGCCTGTGAAATGAATGATAATACAGACCCACCCGTGGAATGTGAGCAGAGAGAGGTGGGGGTAAGGGGAGGGGGGGGAGTGATGAACCAGGAGGAGGCTGAGCATGTACTGCCGGTAAATCACACACGCTCACTTGTTCCCCCGTAAATTGCAATGTGGGGTATAAGCCAGTAGGAGGAGAAGTGGGGGCCAGGTGTGTGATAAAGTGGGCTGATTTGCGAGAAGTTCATATGATGGCTGCATTTCAACTGTACTGCTATCTTTAAATTTTTCTTTTGCAGTCATCGCATGGTCCAACTTGCCACAGCAAAAACCCTCTGTGACCAGAATTTTTTTTCTTTTTCTGCTTTGTCTCTAAGTTTCTTCCATTTTCCTCTGCCCAACATCTGCAGTCTCTACACTGTTTGTCAGCCAAGTCTTTGTCCTGTTTTGAGGCCTTTAAACCCTTTTAAACCCCAAACCACTTGCCAACTTTCTCTCTATCTGTCTTGCTCTTTCCATTTTTGACAATTCATTTTTTTTAGAATCCATCCGTTTAACCAACTTCTGCTCCCCTTGTATTCATGTGATTTTTTAATAGCAGCTTTATTATTAGGAGCTGATTCTCCATGGTTTTCCACGAATCCTTCTGTTTTCTGGACTAATATCCATTTCTCTATTAAATTCACCTTCCCTTTTTATGACAACTACTATCTTTTTTTTTTTTTTTAAAGATATATTTTTAAAGCGTTATCTTAGTCACTCACTCCTTCAGTTTTGGCCAACCGGGGATGTATGGCACACTATGTCCCCGGTCCCGGCTCAATTGAAGGTTCTCTAATCGACCCCTCAAGACACCAGAACACATCCCCCCCCGGACCCTGTTTCAGGGCCAGTCCTTATTATCACCCCGACTGAACACTATCCAGTCCCCCCGGGCCTTTTTCACACCGTTTTTTAAAAACCCCCCAATGGGAGCCGCTCGCTACTTTGGATTTCCTTCCCCCGCACACACAACCGCTTTCATTCACTCGTTTTTTAATTAGTTGTTGTTGCCGAGGTGTGTGTGTGTCGGCTCACAGCTCATGCACTTAAACTATAAATCTTGTCTGATTTTTGCTGGTGTGTTTGTGTCCAGCTCATTCACTTTTTAACTCTAAAAAAAGTCTGTTGGGTTATTTTTCCCAACTTCACAGCTCATTCTTTATTCCGGTGTTCTTTTCCCCGCTTATATCGTTCCTTCTGTGTTTTTGCAGACGTCTGTAATCTGAGTTTTCCAGAGAAATTTTCCCTTACTCATTAAAAACAGCAATCAGCAGTCTGTCTTTTGTTATCACCGTTCGGTTTCTGGACAGAAAGCTGAATTCGGTCACCTGCTATGAAAGCTGCTCTGCACAGGCTGCTCTCCAGTCACACACAAGTTTTCACTCACTCCGCCTAATAATGTCTGTAACACAGATTATTTCCTCTGCGCACAGCTCATAATTTTTTACCAAAAAGCCTGGTCTTGCTGAATTCCTGTATTCAGCTCACAGTTCATTCATTTTATCACAAAACCTGGGGCTTGTTGGATTATTTCTCCACTCACAGTTTATCACTTCACAGGACTTATTCTCAGACTAATGTGCCTGTGCTTTATTACGTCTGTAATCCGTTTTACTGAGGCAGAACTCACGCATTCACAACCCCCAAAGGGGTTTTTGCCTGGTCTGAGTGCATTAACTTTTCGTAGAATTTTGAGGTTTCTCACTTTCCTCGGGCCTCTACCCAGCTTAACAGTAGTCCCCCCGTCGAGGACTACTCTGAACCGCCACGTTCGAGAAACTACTATTTTCCACACAATACAAAACCACTAAGTCTTAATTCTCTTTAAAACAACATCCTATTCACGAGTTAAATCCTAGTCAACATTTTTGACACCTTTTTTTTTACGTTTTGGGGGACTTCAGACTTACTAAGACATCGGACACAATATTAATTTAGCCTATCAAAAAAACCCAAAAGCAGAGTTTGATTTAAACAGGTTTTTGCTTACCTTTTCTGTAGTTTTTTTCAGCCTGTGTCTGATGTCTGTTGTTCCCCATCAGTGATCCCAATTTTTTTCACCTGTCCTTCCCAAATCTCGGACGAGCCCCCCAATTTGTCGAAGCCGTCTCTGCTTCCCCGGGTCCTTGATTTGGGTACATTTTAAAGAGTGAAATAAACTCAAAAAAAAATCAGCTTATGTTCGCCTCTGAAGAGGGAGAGATGGACCCCAGCCAAACACCTGCGAGCCCAACTCTGTCTCTCTCCTGCTTCCCAATCTTTTATTCAGTCTCAAGGGTGTGCTCAACATATACATATATTATGTCACTCATGTATAAAATAACAGTTCCCTTGGGCCAAAAGGAGTGCTGCTGGTTATTTTCTTTAAAAAAATCATTTTCTTTCCTTCTTACCCCCATCCGGTAATACCCCTTGTCCTTCACCCAAATTTTTGACTTTGCACTTTCTATGCTTCACTCCCTAAGCTTTTATCCCTCTCCTCCATCTGCACATTCCAGTTACAAAACATAGATAGTTTTATTCTACACCTAGGACCTTCAGTGTTTGCAGCAAGATGCTGCAGATCTTCTTAAAAACTGTGTGTAGAGGGGATCTCTTCTCCATCATCTGCTGGGGGACAGCATCAGAGCCAGGGACTTTAAAAAAGCTCAACAAAACTATAGGAAGGCTGGTTGGAGAACCCAGAGCATCCTCTTCATGAGACTGTTGTAAAAAACGAGTGTCTTCAGTCAGAGGTTCTTCAGATCTGCTGAAGGACAGACCCCTATAGGGGGATCCTTCCTGCCACACCCCTCAGCATCTACAACGATATTAACAGATCCAGTGTGATTGATAGATGGCTCCATGTCCAGTGTCTCAAAAACAAACAGCACAGAAAATTTAAAATGCAAGAAGGGATGGAAATGTCCCCTACAAGTAAGGGGGAAAAATGTGAAGTTTGTTCCAAAATGTTAGAAATAAATAATGTTTGGGAAATAAACTGTAGATTTTCTAGATTGCTTTAAGACTGTGTCTCATCTGTCATGTTTAGAAGAATGATTTAACGTTAGTTTTGTGAAAGGCATGTTACCTCAAAGCTATTGACCCCAAAAATAGAAAATGCAATTAAATCAGATAAAAAAAAAATGCGTCTCATTTTATTCAGTCTAATAGAATTATTTAACAGTAGTTCTGTACCACTGGGTCACATGACCTAAAAGCTATTGAAAAAAAACCCATTTTTGATGTGGAAAATGTATAAAAAAAAAAAAAGCTAAAATGGAATAAAAAAAAAGGGGGCCTCATCTATCCAGTCTGTAAAAACAATTTCATACATATTTTGTGGAATTGGTCACATGACCTGGAAGCTATTGGGAAAAAAAGTAATTTTTGAAATACAAATAATCCTAAAAAGTAAAAAGATTTAAAAAGGGAAAAAAAAAGGGTGTCCCTCATCTATCCAGATTAGTAGAAACAGTTTCAGACAGATTTTGTGTCAGTAGGTCACATGACCTGGAAGCTATTTAAGAAAAATCCATTTTGGACTAAAAAAATTCCTTAAAAATGTAAAAAGGCTTAAAATGGAATAAAAAAGGGTGTGCCTCATCTATCCAGTCTGGTAAAACAATTTCATACATATTTTGTGTGAATTGGTCACATGACCTGGAAGCTATTGAAGAAAAATGCTAATTTTGAAATACAAATAATCCTAAAAAATGTTAAAAGACTTAAAATGGAATAAAAAAGGGTGTCCCTCATCTATCCAGATTAGTAGAACAATTTCAGACAGATTTTGTGTCAGTGGGTCACATGACCTGGAAGCTATTAAAGAAAAATCCCAATTTTGGACTTAAAAAAATCCTTAAAAATGTAAAAAGGCTTAAAATGGAATAAAAATGAGTGATGTAATCTAGTAGCATGATTTACCATTGTTTTTGTTTCAATTGGTCACAAGACAAGGCATTTATTTATTTTTATTTTCCACGATTGTTTGGTTCGGAAACTTATTGACGGTCCCTAAGTGAACCACCGCGCGTCAGAAGAGGGAGCAACAGAGAGCAGCTAGCCGAAATCTGAGTGCCTGAATCGGATCAACCAAGAGCTAGATGCCGCTAACTCCGCGGAGCTTAAATATCCAATATCCAACTTCAAACTAACTTCACCGCAGTACTTCACCCTAACTTCACCGCGGTCGTCTGACCGCCAACAGGGTAGCCCGGACAGTAGTCTTGCAAAAGGTCTGGACATCGGAAAAGGAAGCAAGAAACGAAGAAAGTTGCGTCAGCATGAGCTAATGAAAAATTAGGGGTGGTGCCCGAGATATCCACCCTTAACCTCAGGGGCTGAACCAAGAGCCCTTTTTAACACAAGTCACAACTTCATACTTGATTAATACACTTGAAAACCTCTCACTTGTTAGCCACTTGTTAGACTTATCCTTAACGGGCTTTAAACAGGCATCGTCACTCTAAAGCCAGCTAATTAGGTTTTAGGTTATCACATCGAGGAAGATGGATCAGGTCTCAGCTGCACCTGTCCTGTTTCTTCTGTCCTGTTTTCTTGGTACGGTCTCCGGCTTGCTCAGCAACGATTTTAGTGAATGCAAAAAGTTCTTCTATAATGACATTCCACCACAAGGAATAACGGGCCAAGAGTATCAGCCAATATGCCAGAAATACAAAAACCAATTCCACTTTGCCACGTTGTATAACCGTGACCATTATGTAGCACTGTATTCTGCATACAAAGTCAGTTTGTTAGAAAAAACTGTTGAAGAAGTTTGGATGTTTGAGCCACAGGTAAGACAACAAAATACAAAATTAAACTCAAACAAAAGTCGTTTTGAAATATTTCAGAGAACTTATTGTTTATACTGTACCACTTATGATGCTGTATTGAATGTCTAAAACCTAACTTCAAGTTTTTTCCTCAATGTCAAACAGTTAAATGATAAAGGCAACAGTCCAGAGATGCAGCCCTTAAAAATGGGTGATACATTTGATAATCAGGCATCACTTGAAGACTACAGTGGAAGCCTCTACACCAAGGGACATCTAGCACCAAAACAGCACCAGGGGACAATAGACGACAAACTGGCTACCTATACTCTGACCAATATAGTGCCACAGCGAGGAGACTCAAATGCCGGCACATGGAACAATCTGGAAAAAGAAATATCAATGAGAAAAGGATCCTGCACTGGAACGATGCACGTGATTACTGGAATAATTCCCTTTGAGTCTGACAGTACAGCCCCTCAGAACATAAAAAAGATGAAAAACAAGGTGTTTGCACCTGAGTACATGTGGTCTGCTTACTGCTGCACTGCTTTTAAGAGTGATCTCAGCAAAATGGATGAAGAATTCTTCCCCACATATGCCGCTGTTGGAAGAAATTATCCTGATAGTACCGACGACATTGTGCCCAAAGATACCAGTGTGAAAGGCACGAAGTCAGGGTATGATGTTAAGAAGATGTCCTTAAAAGACCTGGAGGATATTCTGAGAAAAAAGCTGAATAAGGAGATAACCTTGTTTCACAAAGACTGTAAAGCTAACTAACTATGGTTCTTTATTAACCTGCATTCATTCAAAGTATAGCAAAAGTTATCTCTGAATAAATGTTTATGTGGAGCATATTTATAAGTGGAAATGGATAATTGTCTAAAATATGAAAATATGAATATGATCTCTGATAAATTGTTTTTTGTCATGAATTTTTGAAATCTCCAATAAAGTCGAACCTACATTGCAATGGACTGAAATGCTTATTTTACTTGTCAAAAACACAAACATACAAAATTCTCATTTATATGGCGACATGAAATACTATTAAAATGCAAGATGTAGTCGAAAAGAATTTCAAGTTTCAAGCAAAAGCCCACACACTTAATTTCTTTCCAGGTCAAACCCTCCAATGTTTTATTTCTACTATTCCAACAAAGAGTAATGAGAATAACACAATGTACCAGTCACTTTTGTAAAGGGAATTTTGGTTATTACAGCTCTTGCTTATACTGCAAGACAGAGGCTCTAAAACTACTAAAGGTTCATCAGCTGCGCCCCTCCTCAAAGCCCCTCACACACTTGGAGCACTGCAGATCAGCTGGGAGCTGATGTGTCTTTGGTTTAGAGGATTTTCCTGCTTGTACCCTTACAAGTAAGGCCAGGGCCAAAACAGTCTCATGAAAAGGTGCAGTCTACCCCTCTGTTGCCTTTGAAGCATGGACATTTTTGAGATGGGATACTTTGAGACTTTAGTGACAGTAGTCTTGAACACATAGAGGTTTAGGCCGATTAATGTCTACAGAGACCGCCCAAATTGATGAGGTTCATTTGCATATGCTCTGTAGAGTGTGTGGAATATTAAAATGTTAAAATCAGAACCTTTACCAAAAAAAAGCAACATGTTAGAGATTTTTTTTGACCATAAAGACAATAAATACAAACATAGTTATAACTATTGTTATATTTCATTTTTATTTAGCTCCCCTCCACTTAAACAAAGCAGCAGGGCTATACAGTGGCGACTGTAGAATGCAGCACAATTTAACAGAGGCAACAACAATAAAAACATGCATATTGCTTAGATGTGTGAACTGGGTGTCCTTCGGTTGGCCATCAGGGGCACACCGCACCATCTCAACTGAAAATGTTGCCACAGTGAGCACAGGGGAAATCCAGCCCCATAAACTGGTGCCACGTAATGGACAGACATGCTCATCTAACTGAAGGATCTTCTATTGTGGACAGAAGTGGCTCCCACTGATAGGGCAGCTGCTCTGACTGGCTGTTCTCTGAGTCCTACACTTCTATAGGCTGACTGTGTACGTCGTTTTTAATTTGGGATTTAAATCTGAAAAACAGTGGAGCACATGTTTTCCACCTATCTGCACTGTTTTAAAAACCTTCTGGAGATGCCTTTGTTAACCACTGCATTGCTGTTCAGCCTATTTTCCCCTTCAATGTGGGAAAATTATAGGGAAGTCTTCTAAAAGGACAAGGTAGGGGCAACTGTACAAAAGGATACCTCTCTAGGCCCCACAATATCAGAGTAAAGCTGTCTTTGGAGAGGCTTGAAACAGTAACAGTGCTGTGTATAAAACACGAGGTCATCATTGACCTTAAAATAAAAAAAAAGTGTGCAAAGTTTTAGGATGAATCGAAGTGTTTATTTTTGTAACAGAGACCAAAACACAAAGATACAAAATACAAAGCTTACAAAACGGTCTGTTATTTTGGCAGGAAAAGAATAGGGCCTTAATACAAGTGAATTATTGCTAAAATAATACAAATTTACAATGTAATCTTCATAAATAAGTTCAGGTTTTACATGTTTCCACAAAAAAAGTCAGACTTTATTTTCCTGCAATGAAAGGAGTTCTAGAGTTGATTTCTTGCCAGCAAAAATCACCCACATGTGTGCTTTCAAGCTCAAAGATTATCACTGAGAGTAACAGTGCACCAATCACATTCATCAACTTTAACTTTCTCCAGAGGTTTTCAGGAGGCGGCTTTAGAAACACTGATGGTTCTTCAGCTGCTCAATTTCAAAGAAGCCCCTGCCGCAGTTGGAGCACTGCAGTGTTGCCTTCTCATTGTCGTGTATGAGCTGGTGTCTCTTCAAGTACTCCACGCGACTGAAGCGTTTCCCGCAGGCCTCGCAACCATACGGACGTTCCCCCGTGTGGATCCGCTGGTGCCGCTCCAGGTTGCCTAGGCGACTGAAGCAGCGCCCACACTGCGGGCAGCGGTGTGGCCTCTCGCCCGTGTGCACCAGATGATGCCGTTCCAGCGAACGTGAGTGTGTGAAGCGTTTCCCACAGATCTCGCAGCAGTGCGGTCGCTCAGCGGCGCAGGCACACTCGTGGTTCTTGAGGGCCCAGGTATGGCTGAAAGTGTTGCCACAGTGGGCACAGGGGAAGAGGCCGCCCTCTGCTCCGCTGCCCTGTAAATGGGCGCCACCTAGTGGACATGGATGCTCATCTAGCTCAGCCTCTGAAGTGAAGCCTCCTCCACACTGTGGACAGAAGTGGAGCAGATCTCCTCCGCCCTCTTCGTCTCCGCTCTCCTCAACGCTTCCAGGAGCAGACAGATGGGGCAGCTGCTCCGGCTCTGCCTGTTCTACAGCGCCCTCCACAGGTTTTACAGTAGTACAGTCAACCTCTCTCAGCTTCTTTGACCAGCCTAGCTTCAGCTCTGCTCCATCAACGCCTCCAGCCCTCACAGCATCCTTCACACCAGCTTGCACCACATGGTCCTCCCTCTGCAGAGCGAGAGGCTGAGGATCCACCTCTCCTTCCTGCTCCAGTCCATCCAGTCCAATGTACTTCGGAGCCACACTCATCTCGTTCCCTTGCACCACCTCTGCATCATGCTGCAATGTTGTCCTGGAAGCCTGCTCACGGCCTCTCTCAGCTCGCAGTGCAGATTCCAGACCTCGAAGCTCATCCATCGTCATGCCCCCATCTGATGGTTCGGAACGGTTCAGAGCCCAGTCTTCCTCTCCTTTCGGATGAAGAGTTGGGGGGCGAGCTGAGAGATCTGCAGGGCGGACACAGAAGGAGGAAAGAGTTGTGTGAAGAATAATTCCCACTTTCTTTAAAGCTGCTTGTCTCTAAAAATTTCTAACTTACCCTCCCTCAGTCCAAGTGTCCTGAGCTCATTACCTTCACTCAGGGGTTTTGAGCCAGTGTGGAGGTTCTGGTAGGGCGGATTCATCTTCAGAGCCTCCTTTATGAGCCTCAGAGAAGCAGGCTGATAGCCCTCAGTTTGAGAAAACTGCACAGAAAGCAGAGGACGAGAGACCAAACAGTTGAGACAAAGGAAGGAGGTTTGTCTGTAAATAAGTTAAAACTATTTGTTTTATTCAGATTTAACCATCATTATGCTCAAATATTCAATATCAAATATTGTGCTACTGTTTGTAGTTAAGTAGAGGAACTGATTTCAACAAAACCAGAATGCCACATCTGATTTCAGTGTTTTAAACATTTTCACTAAGAAGATAATCAGGACAACAAAAAGATTTTGCTAATAGCAGACATTATATACTATAATGCACTATATATTTTTTTCCAAGCTCTTAGACATAAATTGAATTGTAAGGTCTGTGTAGGATTCACATGGTCAATTGATAAGTTTGACATTTTTGTAAATATTAAAAGGAAAGTCACCACACCTTCTACTAAAAACCAGCTGTCAGAGACATCTGTAAACAACTTCCTAGCACGTCTAAAACTAAAGTAATTGAAGCGTATATAACTGCAGAGGGCTGGGAGTGGGTAGAAAAACACATTTATATGAAGCAATTTCTTCAGATTAAATAGTTATTGGTTAAACAACCACTGTTGATGTGGGTGATATGTGTCTTAAAAGTTAAATGAAAGCCAAGGTATGACTGCTGTTTACTTGAATTCGCATTAAAACATGATTTATTTTCCGAAGTCTGCAAATAAACATCAAAACTAGCAATAAGCATATTGCGCATGTGCTGTCGATTGGTAAAGTATGGCTAGTATCATCAGTAAAGAACTTTATTAAATGAAACACTTGCTGTTATTGTCAACTGCGATGCATGGTGGTGGGTGTGTCATCTTTGGCCTTGTGTTTCAGTCAGGGACACTGGAAGCATTAGACAGATAATCCGTTTTTTTGTGTCATTCAATCTGTGAAAAATCCACATTTAAGAGGTAGATGGTTTCTGGCGTGCAATAACGATGCTTAATATGCCTCAAAATTCAAAACTATTTTAAAGCATATAAGCTAAAAGTAGACCTAGCAATTGTCCCAAAGATTTGTAAATCCTCGGGAAAAGAAGAAGTGTCTAAGTAAGCATTTACATATGGCATTGTTACAGTGATGTTTGTAAATGGTTCTTGACAGAAACACACAGTGACATGAAATATTCAGGCTTCTAAACTCAAGGGATGCACCATTGTTGCTCTACACATAAATGCCTGCCAAAAGGAATAATACCCTTAAGTTACATAATTGTGAAGGTAAAGCAATAGGATACAATGGTTTGATTTTTTTACACATAAAAATCTAAAACGTAAAGTGTGGATTTACCTTCCGCCCTTCTGAGTGAATGTTTTGTAGAACCACCTGTTGTTGTAATTAAGTTCCAAGTCTTTTGGGGTTTGTCTCTCCCAGCTTTCCACAACTAAAGACTGAAATGTTTGCTTATTTTTCTTTCCAAATGAGCTCAAGCTCAGTCAGACTGGATGGAGAGCATCTCTGAATATTAATTTTTAAATCTTAGCACAGATTCTCAGTTGGATTTATCTCTCATCTTTGTCTGCACTATTCAAACACATGAATATGTTTTGATCTAAACCGTTCAGCCGTAGCTCTGTCTTTATGTTTTGGGTTACTGTCCTGCTGGAAGATGAATCTTTGTCCCAGTCACAAGACTTTTAAATATAAACAGGTTTTCTTCTTTTAAATAATATTTAGCTCCATCCATCCATCTTCCTACCAACACTGATCAGAGTTCCTGTCGCTGCTGAAGAAACAGACCTGAGCTGTGGTTCCCTGCAGCTCCTCCAGAGTTACCATGGGCCTCTCAGAAGCTTCACTAATCAATAATATAATATAATATAATATAATATAATGGAAATGTTTTCAATTAATCGATTAATAAGCAAATAGCAAAAGGTGCCTAATAGATTTTATTTATTTACAGACAAAGATAAGCAAATTACATATTTTAGAGTCAGTTAACAACTATTCGATTACTAAATTAGTTATTTTACTAATCCGATTAGTTGTTTCAGTTGTTATATATTATATTATATATATCTACATGCTTTGCAAGTGGGAAACCTGCAAAATCGGCAATGTATCAAATACTTGTTGTCCCTACTGTATGCAATAATGTAGCAAACAAAAAATTGTAAAAGAACTTTAAATATGTTATATTTTAGATTCCTTAAAGTAGCTGCCCTTTGCTGTGACGACTGAAATCTAAATCTTTGGCTGTCTTTCAATGAACCTCTAGGAAGTTCTTTCAAGACTCTTTGGAAAACCATTTCAGACGACCACCTCATGAAGCTCAGGGAGAAAATGCTAAGAGAGCAAAGCAGTAATCAAAGCAAAGGGTGGCTTTTTGGAAGAATATAGAAAATATAACAATTTTTAGAGTTATTTCACACTTTTTGTTTACTGTGTAATTTCATGTGTTTTTATTCATAGCTTTGTAGCCTTTGGTGAGAATCTACAATTTAAATAGTCATGAAAATAAAGAGACCCATTAAGTGTATCTAAAACTTTTAACCCGTAGTGACCTGTCTGCTTTGTTTTCCATAGATATAGTTATAGTAAGAAATTTTCGGCTGCTCCCTCATTCAGAGGTCGCCACAGAAAGTCCTTACAACTTGCACACAGACTTGGCAGAGGTTTTACAGTGGATGCCATTCCTGACGCAAGCGGGATTTGAACCTGAGTCCCTCGTATCATACACCACCACAGACGGACTAGAAGAGATAAATTTATACTGAAATTAAATTACACAAGGAAGGACTCTAATTTACTAATCAGGTGACTTCTGAAGGCAATCAGTTGCACTGGTTTTATTTAGGGGTCATGGAGTAAAGAGAGCAGCCTGTGGTTGTTGTGAATAATTTTACGAGGTACTGCAAATACATTCCTTAAAATGTTTGTAATGTAAGCGTGTTATCTTTATTCCAGATTCTTTGTTCCAGATTTTTATCTCTTTATTGTATTTTTTCACCAAACCTTGTAAGACTTAGCTGGAAGGTACACATGCCACTTGGTCATGTGGTCGCACAGCAAAACGCTTCTCTTCTCTGCCTGGATTGTTATAAAAGGTTGTTGCACTTGAGAGTTGAAGATTTCCACTCAAAGGGAACCCTTGAAGCTAAAAGTCAAATCAGCAGCCTTCTCTTATGGTTAGCTTCTCTGCTGTGATTTGTTGGTGGAAAAATGTAAGTGAAACTCTCGTTACCTCTGCTCATTATCTCTCTGTCAACATTCCTACTCAGTGTACATGAAGCTGCCGAGCAACGCGGTGATGCTGCGCCACTTTCTCCTCCTACTCCTCCTCCGAGAAAGCCTGTCTCCCTCACCTCCTCTTTGATGTTGGCGTTCTCCTCCCCCTCGCCGCCGAGGCTGCCCTCCCCGTCCTCGTCATCCACCATCTCTCCCTCGACTTCCTCATCCCGGGGGAACTGGACAAGGTACGCCTCCCTGGGCTCCTTCCCCCCTCTTCCTCCTGCTCCCGTTTCTATGCCTGACGCTCCAGTTCCTCCTCCCCCGCCACCTCCTCCTTCCTCCCACACACCTCCAGGCCATCCTTTGCCATGGGCTGCTGCTGGGACCTTTTTCAGCTTGCCTCCTGCAGAGAGGGGAGGGTGGTGAAGGAAGGACAGGAGGGAGGTGTGGAGACAGAGGGCACAGGGAGACAGAAGATGAAATATGAGGGGGAGAGAGATGAGTGGGAGGAGATGATTGGAAGGCAAAGAGTGAAGGATGGAGGAGAGGAGAGGGGGGTGAGGTAGGAGATGTGGAAGAGGAACATGGGGGAGATTGGAGAGGCAGATGGGAAAATAAGTGGAACAGAGGTTGGGGTGAAGGAGAGAAGACATCAACCAGGGGGAGGAGTAAGCATAATGAACAAGTGAGGAGAGGGGGCGTAGAAGGACACATAGGAGAGCGGGAAGGAGGAAAAAAATATGTGACAGAAATGACAGAGGAGAGGAAGAAGTGGAGTTGTTGAGAAGAAGGAGAAATGGGATGACATGTTGAAGGAGAACATGAAGAAGTGGAAAAAAGAAGAGAGAAGTTGTATGTAATTATGGAGGGTGGAGAGAGAAGCAGGAGATGAAAGGAGGCAGGGGAGTGAATGTGTGTGTGTGCAACATGATCAAGGAGTGAAACAGAGCAGGAGGAGGAGATGGGGGAGGAGAGCGGAAGGAGGAGCAGGAAGGGGAGGAGGGAGACAGAAGGAGAGGAGCAAGGCAGGAAGGGAGGGAGCAAAAGCAGAGAGGAGTGGGAGGAACAGAATGCAGTGGAAAGAGAGAAGAGGGGGAGGTGAAGGATAGAGGGAGAGATCATGAAGAGGAGGAGGCGGAGGAGGAGGAAGGGAGGAGGGAGGGAGAGAGATCAGCTCTTCCCAGATGGTTTCCAACAAAACAAGTGTGTCAGTGTCTGCACAGTAAGATTAAAGCTTCTTTCAACTGAAACACACATACAGACGTGTTGAAACTGATAGAAATGTAAGTTATAGAAAGGCTGTGGTAACATCTTCAAGCACACTATCCTAAAATACTTACGGGCGATGTCAACTTTCCGTTTCTGCCGCCCTCCGACCTCCTCGCCTGCAGCCAGCCCGCCGTTGCGGCGGCTGGCCGCCCAGCCCATTCCGTACTTGCGCTCCGTCCTCAGCTTGCTCTCGGTGAGCTTGAGCCGCAGCTTGAGAGCCTCGTTCTCCTTCCTGTTAAGGGACAGCTCCACCAGGTAGTCGTTCACGGTCTCCTGGAAGAGCTTGCTGATCTCGCACACCGAGGCGCGGATCAGGCTGTCCATAACGGCCGTCAGATGCGTCTCAAAAGCGCTCACCGACTCCTCCATCATCTCGACTCGGAGAGCTGAGGATCTGGCCAACACTCCACATTAATGTACTGATTACTGCATTAACGAAAATGTACGAACTGGATGCTGAAAGTTGATCATATCGGATCGATTAGAGAAATAGAAAACCACCGACCTCGCAAGTGTCCGTTACTTTAAGTTAGCTAGCTGCTACTGTCTTGTAATCAACTGTTAATCTCAGAGGACTCTGTAAATATGCACTTACCACACCTGTAACAATTTAATTACATTGGAAACCTTCCCTTTAACCGTTTTAACCGTAGCTTTGATCATATGCTAGTTTAATAAATATCAGGCGTAAAATCTCCGTCAATTTTGTAAACTCTGTAACGTAGAAGTATGTTTAAAGTGCAACGCAGGAGGATCTCTAGAGCTAGCAGCAAGGCTAATTTAGCGCTTCATACGCACCTTTTGCAGATGCTTCCCAACGTATTAACTTATCAGACGAAAAATAAAAACACACTATTACGCTGGGTTTAGACGTGTGTACGCCGTGGGAAGCGGCGACAAGAAGGAAGCGCAGTCCAACTTCAGCCCGCTCCGTCTGGCTTCTGCTGCCGCTTCCACTGTTTTCCTCCTCGGCTCCTTCAGCTCTGCTTATGGTGCTTCCCCACTGCCGTAACTGCACTACTACGACTTGCAGCGCAACGTAAAATTACTTTTCCTGTAACGCTTGTCCTGGTGGGACTACTGTGGACAGATCAGTCTATTGAGGTTTTAATACATCTCAAGGATGAAAGTGTCTTAAATTGATCCTAACAACACAATATTTATTGGATTATACCTGGGCAGATTGCCTGAAATAGATAAGAAGCACACTGAAACCACCCCAAACTCAGTTAGGGTGTTCTTGGTCTTGATCATCTATAAAGGCAAAATCCACCCCAGTAGGTGACAAAAAAGAATCAAAATAAAAATATGAAGTGACTGAATTAAACAACAAAATTGTATCATTTCAGGGGTACATTTCAGGGATATGTAATTGTGAAACAAAATTTAAGATGCAGGAAGTGACATGTAGACTAACTTACTTGTTTTTTCAGATGGGAAGTCACCATACCTTGAGACACTAATGCAGCTTAAATGAGGACTTGAGAAATCTCTTCTCGTTGTGACTGTTAGCTCTGTTATCGGGATGCAAAACAGCCAAATAAATTAGAATAGAACTACAAATGTAGAAATAATTAAACAATTTATTTGGGTAATTATTAGATTATTTACTGTGTATTTACAGAGAATGGATTGTTTGGTTAGTTGACTGGTAGACTATTTTCAGAGCCCCGTTTAATAATATTCCAATGATTTTATAGCACTTATTTAGTCTATTATTCCATACAAATCCTTCTTGAATGATGAACGAAATTTATACCCGAATGACAATATTGAATAAATCAACTAACACCAGAATGAGTCCAAATACGCACAAGCGCACCCTGAGGAGCTAAAGCATTTGTCTTCCAGGATGAAAGGGGGCGCTGTGATCAATTTGGTACTTTGTTTCCGAAACTATAAAATAGGAAGAGGAAATTCTCGTGTCTTCTTCCATTCGATAACAGGAGAAGAAGAAAGCATCCACAGCAGATCGACCAGTGCAGTTAAATACAGCGTTAACCATGCCGATGTTCGTGGTGAACACCAACGTGGCTAAAAGCGACGTCCCCGCGGCTCTGCTGTCCGAGGCCACGGAGGAGCTGGCCAAAGCCATGGGCAAACCCACGCAGGTAGGCCTGGGGTCGCTCGGTGCTGCAGGATCAGTGTGGACCTCATCATATATGCTCTTATTCTTTCACATGGAATTCACATTTGCTGTTATGTAATGTCTCATGTTTCATATCTACTCAAATACAAAGACAGTTTCATGTGCTATGTGAACAGATCCTTGTGAAACTGTGCAAACATGGCCTGGACTGAGCGTTGATGAATGATTAACCAAAGGGGGGCAACTTTTTTGAAGCAACACTAATAATATTAAATTAAAGTCTATGCTTAATAGCTTTGATCTGCATAGAGCTTCCCGAAAAATTATCCTAGACGAAACTATTAAAGGTTGCTGCACATGCTCGGAGGATTGAAATACAACTAAGCAGGGCCAAAATAGATTTGCGGTTACATATTTGACAAATTTACTTTTTTGGTGGTAAAAATGTTTCATATTCCACCAGTGCTCCTTGAAGGGGAAAAAAATATATTTAAAAAGGTCACAGGAATATAATGTATGACATTTTTTATAAATGCCAGTTTTAACATCAGTCATCACTATATATAAAAATATTAATTAATTTTCACAATTGTTATCCCTTAAAATGTCACATTTAGCAGATGGAGCCTCTTTTTTTTCTTGTACAAAACTAGGTTTTTATTTATGGTGGGAAGGGGGGCTTTATCTAAGCTTGGTAATGGCAAAAACTTGGCAGCAATATTGACTTGGAACAATTTTTATTTAATTTCTTTGCACAAAAGTGCTTGTGCATGGAAAAATATCTTTTCCCCAACAATATTGCTCTGACCAATTCCTGTAAGCTTTAGCATATTGATCATTACAATCGATATCAGGTGTGCATGAAGGACCGGCAAACTGGCCAAGCGTTTTATCAGCTTACAGTTTGTCAAAGCATTTAACTTGAAATCAACTTGCCAAACTGCCATTTTGCACATACTGATATGGTAAAGACTACTGCATTTTGATATATTGTGCAGCTGTATCTGAAATGATGACAAAAGACACAAAATAAGAAAAATAAATGAGCAAATAAAGAAGAAAGCAGCTGTAGGGTCATACGGTTAAATGTCATTTTTTGTGACAACGTACAATAATACAGTCAGTCTTAAAATGATAATTATACAAAATTCTTCCAAACGTCGATAAGTGTCTATACTATTTAAAATACAAACCGATATATTACAAAGACAAAAATAGGACCTGCATCCCCACCTGTCATCTGTGTTCCTTTCTAAAACTAACCCCCCCCCATTTGTACGTGACTCTATTTTTCTGCATCTGTCTTGCATGCACCAGTACATTGCTGTGCACATCAACCCAGACCAAATGATGATGTTTGGAGGAAAGGGAGACCCCTGCGCACTCTGCTCCCTCCACAGCATCGGCAAGATCAGCGGCGCTCACAACAAGCACTATTCGAAACTCCTGTGTGGACTGCTCAACAAACACTTGTCCGTCTCTCCTGACAGGTAACAAATGCACCACGGCCACTTTGAGGTGTAACGCCAAGGTCAGCTCCCATTAACCTGTTAGTTATGGTGTCTGTTTCAGGATTTACATTAACTTTGTGGACATGGATGCAGCCAATGTGGCCTGGAACAACAGTACATTTGGCTGAGATGGAGGTCAACACTGAAGCAGAAGACCATTCCAGCATTTTCCTACTTTACAAACATTATCAAAAGTAATGAAATTAAGAACAAAGACATTCAGAAATTAACATTAGAACAGTCAGAATACTGTAGCGCTTGTGTAAGAAGCACTTAAATGGACCATTTTGCTTTGCACTGAATCCTTTTCCATTCAAATAAAGCAACCTCTGTAGGTCATGAATGAAGCTGTGTTTTCTTTGGTTGTCTCCACACTTGTAAAAAGTTAATGTGTCACAAAGCCTGAGTGTTCAAACTAGTTTTTATTTTTTTCAATTTTCCACAGCACATACCCTGTAGAACCACAACAAATCCAGAAGGAAAACAAGCAAGTTACTGGTGAGATAAAAAAATATATAATGGCTTTTTCTTCCAGGAGAAAACATGTAAACCTACTAAAGTAAAATATATATAAAAGGACAAAACCACAGAGAATAAAATGCAACAATCTAAAATAATTCTAAATATAGTTAAGTATGTACACTGCTCAAAAAAATAAAGAACATTCAAATAACACATCCTAGATCTGAATGAATTAAATATTCTCATTGAAAACTTTGTTCTGTACAAAGTTGAATGTGCTGACAACAAAATCACACAAAAATCATCAAATTTATTAACCAATGGAGGCCTGGATTTGGAGTCACGCACAAAAAGTGGAAAAACATTACAGGCTGATCCAACTTTGATGTAATGTCCTTAAAACAAGTCAAAATGAGCCTCAGTATTGTGTGTGGCCTCCACGTGCCTCTATGACCTCCCTACAACGCCTGGACATGCTCCTGATGAGACGGCGGATGGTATCCTGAGGGATCTCCGACCAGACCAGGACTAAAGCATTTGCCGACTCCTGGAAAGTCTGTGGTGCAACGTGACGTTGGTGGATGGAGCGAGACATGATGTCCCAGATGTGCTCAATCGGATTCAGGTCTGGAGAACGGGCGGGCCAGTCCATGGCTTCAATGTCTTCATCTTGCAGGAACTGCTGACACACTCCAGCCACATGAGGTCTAGCATTGTCCTGCATTAGGAGGAACCCAGGGCCAACCGCACCAGCATATGGTCTCACAAGCGGTTTGAGGATCTCATCTCGGTACCTAATGGCAGTCAGGCTACCTCTGGCCAGCACATGGAAAGATCCAAAGAAATGCCACCCCACACCATTACTGACCCACTGCCAAACCGGTCATGCTGAAGGATGTTGCAGGCAGCAGATCGCTCTCCACAGTGTTTCCAGACTCTCACGTCTGTCACATGTGCTCAGTGTGAACCTGCTTTCATCTGTGAAGAGCACAGGGCGCCAGTGGCGAATTTGCCAATCCTGGTGTTCTCTGGCAAATGCCAAGCGTCCTGCACGGTGTTGGGCTGTGAGCACAACCCCTATTTGTGGACGTCGGGCCCTCATACCATCCTCATGGAGTCGGTTTCTAACCGTTTGTGCAGACACATGCACATTTGTGGCCTGCTGGAGGTTATTTTGCAGGGCTCTGGCAGTGCTCCTCCTGTTCCTCCTTGCACAAAGGCAGAGGTAGCGGTCCTGCTGGTGGGTTGTTGCCCTCCTACGGCCTCCTCCACGTCTCCTGATGTATTGGCCTGTCTCCTGGTAGCGCCTCCAGGCTCTGGACGTCTCATGCTACCACGAGTGTGAAAGCACCACCAACATTCAAAAGTGACCAAAACATCAGCCAGAAAGCATAGGTACTGAGAAGTGGTCTGTGGTCCCCACCTGCAGAACCACTCCTTTTATTGAGTGTGTCTTGCTAATCGCCAAAGATTTCCCCCTGTTGTCTATTCCATTTACACAACAGCATGTGAAATTGATTGTCAATCAGTGTTGCTTCCTAAGTGGACAGTTTGATTTCACAGAAGTTTGATTTACTTGGAGTTATATTGTATTGTTTAAGTGTTCCCTTTATTTTTTTGAGCAGTGTATAAATATGTCGACAGTTAGAGGATAGCGACTTAGCTATATTTCATCAAAAGGTATTTTCCATCTTTAAAATGTTTAAGAGAGATTGGAGGGCAATTTCAATACAACTGTTCCATAATTTGAACTCCCATATATTGAATGAAAAATGTACTGTCTAGTATGAAACATTGGGAAGTCCAGTTTATGTAACCGTCAAGTAATACGACCCAATTAAATTGAAAGCAGTTGCAAAAACATTGCTAAGGGTTCAAGCAGTTGTACGATTGCTAATCAAACGCCTTTTCATTGCAAAGTCAATTGCAGGTTATCTCTGGTTGTTTCTTGTTCAATGTGCCCTTAGACAATGATAGTGAGAAAGTGAGGCATTATATGTGAAATTAAGACTCTGAAACTGGAGTTGGCATCAATGCTTTTACTAAACTTAACAAACTGTCTTTAGTTGTCATGGGGCAGGATTTAAAAACTGTATAACTGGCCGTTACAGATATCCAGCAAACTTGTTTAGATTTCAATTGTCTAAGAAGGCATGGAAACAATCTTTCAAACTTGACCATCAGCACAGGTGTGTCTGTCAGTAAAAACAAGTGTTTGAGTAGTGATTCCAAAGATTGGGATCGGGTCAGAATGGCTGCTTAAGAGGAAAAAATGCTTCATATGGTTGGCATTCTTCAGAAGACGTGGGTCGTAAATAGTTACATTTACTTTAAATGACTTTTAGAATAAAATGTACTTCTAGGAGAACGTTTGCTCCACTATAATTGTTACTTCTATTTGAGTAATATTATTTTGAAGTAATGCTTCTCTTACTTGAGTACAATTTCTGGCTACGCTCTCCACCTTAAGTCACTTTACTAATTGAAAAACAAGCACTTTTTAACCAAAAATACTCACAGTACTTTGCTCTGTTCTAGCATATACCTTACTGACTGTAACAATTGCTCTCAAAAGTTTTATACTGTGAATAAAATTACTTGGAAATATGCATTTCATCTGTCTACATTTATTTTGTAATGATATTTCTGTACTCTTACTCATCGTCTTCCACTTTATCCGGGACCGGGTCGAGGGGGCAGCAGACTCAGCAGAGACGCCCAGACGTCCCTCTCCCCAGACACCTCCCACCTCCGGGGGGAGCCCAAGGCGTTCCCAGGTCAGCCGAGAGACATAGTCCCTCCAGCGTGTCCTGGGCCTCCTCCCAGTGGGTCATGCTTGGAGCACCTCCCGAGGAAGGCGTCCAGGAGGCATCCGATATAGATCCCCGAGCCACCTCAATTCGCTCCTCTCGATGTGGAGGAGTAGCGGCTCTATTCCGAGCCCCTCCCGGATGGCCGAGCTCCTCACCCTATCTCTAAGGGAGTGCCCGGCCACCCTACGGAGGAAGCTCATTTCAGCCGCTTGTATCCGGGATCTCGTTCTTTCGGTCATGACCCAAAGTTCATGGCCATAGGTGGGGGTAGGAACATAGACCGACCCGTAAATCGAGAGCTTCGCTATTTGGCTCAGCTCTCTCGTCACCACAACGGACCGGCACAGTGCCCCCATTACTGCGGCAGCCGCACCGATCTGTCTGTCGATCTCCCGCACCATTCTTCCCTCACTTGTGAACAAAACCCCAAGATACTTGAACTCCTCCACTTGAGGCAGGAACTCCCCTCCAATCTGAAGAGGACAAGCCACCCTTTTCCGGTTGAGTACCATGGCCTCTGACTTGGAGGAGCTGATCTTCATCCTAGCCGCTTCACACTCTGCTGCGAATCGCCCCAGCACATGCTGTAGGTCTTGGCTAGAAGGGGCCCAGCAGGACCACGTCATCTGCAAAAAGAAGAGACGAAATCCACTGGTCCCCAAACCAGACCGCCTCCAGCCCTTGGCTGCGCCTAGAAATCCTGTCCATAAAAGTTATGAACAGGACCGGTGATATTTTTGTCCGTCTGATTACATCATTTTCACGAATTGAATCAGATGTTATCAGTTACTTGAGTAGCTTTTATACTTGAATATATTTTTTGGATAACTACTTTTTACTTCTACTTAAGTAAAAATGTTTTGCGGCAACGCTACTCTTACTTGCTCTACTCACTAATGTTCCTCAGTTGGCAATATTATTGGCAGTTCCCTGGCTGTTTTCAAACAGTTGAGGGTCCAGTGGTAAAAATTTGAGCACCTGTGTAGCTACCCCATGAGATGGCTAACAAATGGGAATATTCAGTGTTAAAATGTTAACATCCATATTGCAGTCATTCCCACTATGTCTGATGTTCACCAATAAACCCGGGTTTCTTTCTGTACACCTTCGTATTTCTGACCTTTGAACAGTTGGGAAGAGTATATGTTTTAGTTTAGAAACTTTGAATGTTCAGGTTTACAAGTAGCAAAATTGAAAGAAGTGGTAAAAAATATATTTAATACTTCTGTCAGATGTTAAACTCGCAGCTTAATTTTCCCCATTTTTTATGTTAGATGTATCTCACATTTGGGAGTTTTTTTTTTGTTCATTTTTGTCACCTTTTAGATCTTTTCTTGAAATCAATATGTGTTTTACCCGGGATTTTTGTACCTCTATGTGCCCTAAACGGTTTTCAGGGGTTCGAAATTGTTAATTACGATGTACATCGAATGCAGCAGCGGACGCAACTGCAGCGTAACAGGTCGTGTGACAACACGTCAACCAATCACAGTAAAGCACATTTCCGCTGGTATGGGATGGCTGCGTCCTAGAGCACTAGAGCCTATGACGTCACTGCGATAGTCGGCGGGAAAAGTCCATTTGGGCTGTGGTCCCCTTACATTCCACGTGTTTGCTCTGCTTTCGCTGCAAAATACAAAAAGCCCATCCCCTAGGCGAGCCAAGCCTGACCTCTGAAGCAGCTGGTCTCCAGGTATGGATTCTTGAGTGCTTGTTGGGTTGCTTTGGTAACCGCTGTGTGGGCATTGTTATGCTAATGCTAGGTTACCTGTTCCCTAAGCCGTGTCGCTAAGGAGGGTCAGGTTGTGGTTGTCACTTGTCAGTACGTAAAATCTATGTCGCAGCACTGCAGGGATTCTGATCCGAGGCGTTTACGAGTAGAGGAAAAAGTTCGTCACGAAACGCTGTCCGTTTACCTTCTTGTTGGGGCCAGTGAGGGGAAAATGGCGGACGTGTATCTTCCTCATCTAGCTTGGGTTAGGGTTCTAAACTGCTCCAGATGCAGAAAAAGCACAAATATGGCCCTTTATGGAACTTTAACAAATCAAATAAAGCTTTCACATATCCCAAACTAGGTTTATACGATTCTTTTATTAGTGTTGAATAATCTAGTCCTAGTTTCAAGAGAGTACGTACTGTAGTTTTTAAATTGCAGCAGATTAAAGATGCTTAAAATAATGAAAAATGAGGGGAAACGGACCTTTAACTGTTTCCCGAATCGGAAGCCAACTTCAGCTTCGTTTGGCAAAGGAGGCAACCGGTGGTGGTTCAGACTTTTTACTGCTGCTGATGTTGTAAACCTCGGCGTCTGAGGCAAAGGATGTCTGATCTCTAATTATTGGTCAAAACTGTAATGTTGGCTTCATCTGATGCCTACCGTGGCTTTTGGCTTTAAAGCCTTTAACTGTACAGAGTCATTGGTCTGCTTAGTCACAAATAAAATAAAATAAAATATAAAAAAGCACATATCCAGACATATGAAAATCTCACCTGTTTAAGTGAACATTCAAAGCTTCAGAAATTAGGATGTTTCTCATTATGTTAAAAACAAAGATAATAAAGCGACTCATGAAAGACAGCAATGTTAACGTTTAGGTTGTTTTATTGAAAAGTAATTGAATATTTAACCTCATATTTAACCTCACTTTCCTGATCTTAATTACATTCCAACGCTTTTCAGGACGCGGCCTTCAGGTCGTGTAGAATTAGGCAGTCTGCAAGAGATGGCCCTAAGTTAATTGGGGATGTTGTGAAGGGATTTTGATAGACAGGAGTGTTTGTTTATTAAAGAGCAAAAGTGCCACAATCCATCAGTTAAGTAAGCCGCTGGAAGGAAACGAGGAACATTGCTTATTATTGACTTTATCTAGTGAGTTCATCACTAGCATTCGTATGAAACACATTCTTGTAAGTTGCACAGGTACTCATCACTGTGGTGCTTCACTGTGAAGGTGAGGAAATTCACATTCCTCCACAAAATTGTAACCAATGCCTGAGGTTTGGCCACCTTTTGTCCTGGAGGTGTTTGAAACGCCACTAAATTTGAAATGAGGCAGACTTATGTACATAGAAGTCATCCATGAGTTATCTAAATTATGTATTTATAGGAGGTTGATTCTGTTATATTGCATGATTGTGTGCTCTAAACAGGTCTGTTTCAACCATTTAAACCATGTAAATAATTTTTTTTTGTGTTAACTAATCTGATCATGTATCTTTGTGTTTAGCCAGTAGGGACCTCCACTACATTTGACAAAACCTGAAGGCTGCAGTCGGACACCTTCCATCATGTCCGACCAGCTGATGCGAGGCGTCAGAGTCCAGCTGACCACAACAATGGACTCAGTCTTGAGGACGGCCGTGTTTGAAGTCATGAGGATTTTTGAAAGCGCCCTATATAACCATAAAATGGAGATGGCGCAGAAGGGAGAAGAGATTGCTCAGCTTACAGTAAAACTACAAACTGCAGAGCTAAAGCTTAAAGACTTCGAGTTGAGGAATCCAAGAGGAGCAGAGATAATTAAAACCCAAACCGAGCCAGAAGATGTCCCAGATGCCCCGGGACAGTCTACCACAGTTCCTGAGATTGATGTTGAAGGTATAGTGGTTGTTTATTATTGTACCTAAAGTAATATGCTGCTGTTTTAGACAGCTGTCATTGTAAAAAAAAAGTATATATAATTATGTCCATGCACAATTTTAATGTAATTTAATAATCCAGATAATGGCTGTAATGGGGTTAAATATGTTTGCTGTGTCTGTTTTTGCGCAGTGCCTGATGACTGGTGTGCTCCACTTGGCTACGACACAGTGACCAAGCAAGAGGAGGGTTTTTGTCCCAGCGTAAGGCTGCGCCAATTTTCCATTCGTCTGTACCCTGTTCCACTTGTTAAGCACGAGGTGTGTAGATGACTGGGGAACCCTCTGGTGATGCTGGATGGTCGTACAATAACACAAACCACTGGGGTGATGTTAATTGGCATCTGCTAGGGTAACGTTAATATCATTTTCTATTTCAATGGCAGACATTGAAATAGAAAATGATCTTCCTAGTTTTTGTCAGCTGTCATTTTATTTTTTGCTGTAGCTGCGAACTGAATCACTTCACTTGAGCTGTGTTGCAGATAAATCTCCTCAAAATGAATAATACAGGCTGCCACTTAAGTTAATCAAGTGTCGATGTCTGAATGCATGATTGTGACGCACGAGTGGTTTCTCAGTTGATTTTTCTTAGCAGTTAGAGCATGTAACACGTGGTTCCAGTCATCTGTGACAATGGTGTCCAAACTTTATGCCACGGGGGCCAAAACAAATTAAAAGTACTCACGGGCCACTAAAACATGATTTTTATTTCTGAAAAAGCAAAAATAATATAGTAATATTTGTTTTCACCTGGTTAACAATAAACCCACTATATTTTAATAAAACAAAACGAAGTACTCAGATTTCTGTTAAATAGGCCAAAAAATAAGTAGATACAGTGCCCATTAATTTTGGGCTTGATGGTTTTCTATTATGTTTTTTGAAAATATCTTTTGTGTATTCTCATAAGAACATTGACTCATCATTCGAAAACTCTTGCTTAATAAAATATGAATAGTTGTACCACACAATATTCCTTTTCAAGTAGATTTTTTTTCTGCATCTATTTTGAAATGTCCCATATCAACAAAAATATCACACAATTTTTTTTTTTTTTTTTTTTTAACATCAACCTCCTGGGAAAATTAACCAAATTTGTGTCATTCTTGAGTTGTGGTCCAGGGGCCGCACAAAGTCATTCCAAGGGTGACAAATGGCCCTAGGGCCAGCACTTTGCACAATCCTGATCTATAACAATAGAAAAAAGGTCAGATTTACTCAGTTTCTAACCAGCAAAGCATGTGCAGTGTTGCCTCTTCTGGTAAATGTAGTGATGAAATGGGATAAGTCCAAGGAGCCTGTTACCTAATTCATGATACGTGCACAGAGCATTGCGTGAATCCACCCAGAAATGTCTGCAATAATTTCTGGATAGTAACTCCCAATGTGACACAGATCCTGCTCAGACCTGGCATTGACACAAGTCCAAGTTTAGCCAGATAAAAGTACGTGTCAGCCCTGATAATCTACACCTGACATTAAAATACGTCCTGAAGGATCAGATCTGTTTCCTGCTTTATTATTATGATGGAGCCATGTCTCTCAGTGGACCTGACAACTGGGCTACCAATAGAAACAACAGTAACTTAAACTAAACAGAATATAACACCACAGAGATTAACCTTGGTCGTGTTCTTGGAGTTATTTTGGCTACAAACAATTGATGAGGCTAATCGTGTAGCTTAACAGACCCGAAAGGAAAGACGTTTTGGAAAATAAATAATCTGGGACTTTACAAAGCTCAGCATCAGCAGAGTTTATGCCCTAAGACAGCCCCAAAGTAAAACACCTTTATTATATTAACAGTACAGCATGAAAGTAACGAACTGCTGCAGAGAGTTTATAATTGGGATGGGAGACTTAACAATAGTTGGTGCTTGGCAGGTATTATGAGCTCCAGAACAATCAAAATAAACATACTGCAGGGAAAACTCACTCCCCAGTCCTGTGTCCTGATATCCACAGATCAATAAAGTCCCACAATGTTTTTTCTCATTGAGAATTTAAACAAGGAGTATAATTAAAATTAACCAATCCTAATCATTTAAATGATCCAACAGCCATGTCTGATTTTGAACTCTTTATAGATTTTATTTTGGTAATAACTCTGCTGCTTTAAGGGAGTCCCGTCCAGTCAGTCGGTGGTCTTTCAGTTTGACCCGGGACAGATTCTTTTCAGACATCTGAAGTCGGGCTAAAATACAGACGTCACATGGAAATAAAAACTACTGAACACAAGCCTGTTAGTTCCCAGTGTCCCAGGCCACCACTGAACGTGTTAAGGTTCAGTTATATATATTGCGCTTCTGGTTCTTGGACAGGACTCCGCTGAGGGCCAGAACAAGCGCTGTAGGCGTTTATTCTTGACGCTGACGTTGCTGCAGTATTCTCCAAAAACACAGGGGGCAGTATGCTAGATAACCAGTGGAAATGTCGTAAAAGAGAGCAGAAACGCTTCACGTAACACTAAAAATGCCTGTGCGCACTATCGGCAACATTTCTTATGAACGTGATTCAGTTTCTTGCAAATTTCAGATTAAAAAAAAAAACGATGAAAAGGAGAACGCTTTTTGATCTCTTTGTAAAGGATCTAAAACTCAACGTAGATACAATGTCAGACTCTTAACAATAGAAAGGCTTGTTAATGCATACAATCTAACTTTGTAACTCACACTCCTCTTACCTTTTTTGTTTGTTTTACTTTTCTGTTACTCTCTTTCTGTTTCCGAAATGTTTGCACCTTCAGCTTCGTTCATTCTGAATAAAGCGCCAAGTTACAAATTGTCATTGTTGGTGCACCCTGTTCAATGCATCAAGTATAAACATAGCTTTTGGGGGTATCTGTCCTTTAAAGCCCTTCGAATGCTAAGTATGGATTTGACCGCAGAGTTAGGACCCAGGATGTTGGTGCCGGATCTGAATATGCAGAGTTAATCCTATTGGATTCTTATAAAGCCGTCATTTTGTCCCCTCTTTTTTTCTATGAGATCTTCATAATAATTTTTGTAGCAATATAACCAGTCATATCATTTTTTTAGGTGGACAACTGTTGCATAAACCTCCAGAGGTCTCCAGTTGGAAGGAGATCCAAGAGAAGTAAGTTGTATTATGAACCATTTAGCCCATTCTGTGATGCATTTAGGGAGGTTTATGTATTTTAGCTTTTTATATGTACTTTAATATGAATAAGCAGGGTTTCTATCAAATATTAAAAACTTTATTCACCATCACAGACAAAAATCTAGATTTCCTGTAATGCTTTTCACAGTATGATGAACATATGGTCCCATGATGCTACCTTTTGATTCATTGGCCTAATAAAACCTTGAATTTAACATTATAACCCCCCCATATCATGTTTCTTACCTCACTTTTTGGAAATGATTTACACTATTATTTTTTTTTTGCTACATTGTTGCCAATTTAGTTTGTCTCAACACACATCAGTTCATTGGACTCATATCATACCCTCAAATGATATTCTGCATTTGTCTGTTCTTCCCAGTTTCTACCATGAATGAAAACCCGAAGCAGACCCAAGACAAATGGCTACCAGTGTGTGATAAAGCCAATCAGCACCCAAAAACAAGTGGTGACCTCGGCAAATTACTCAAAGGCCTGAACCAGGACTACTGCAACCTCAAAGGTTTGGACCGCCTTCGGAAAAGAAAGATGAGTGAGGGAACTTTTACAGATAAAGAAGATTCATCAAAGCAGGGAAAACACAAAGCAAACGAATCCAAGGCAGCTGGACTACAGGAATTGGACGTTGAGAGCAGAAATAAATACTCCTGTGGGACTTGCTACAGGGTTTTTGGCACAAAACATGGCCTCAGTGTTCATGAGCGTTCCCAGCAGAAGTGCAAAGGCTGCAAGATGGTCTTCTGCTTCCGAGGTGCTTCAAAGTACCATATGAAAGTCTGTGAAAAGAACCAGGCATTGATGAATAAAAGATGCAGACACCCTGCAAAGACGAAGCCTGATGAAGGAAATGCACTCAGTTCCAGCAAAGCGAAGGTGATCATAAGAAAGGGAAGCACGCAGTCTTCTGTCGACAACAAGAAACCCTCAACCCAAACATTGTCCTGCAGACACTGCAGCTTCAAGACTAATATCATCAGAAACCTTAAAAAGCACATCCTAACACATAGTGATAAGCTGCTAACTTGCAGCATATGTCCAAGGAGGTTTGATCAGAAAAGGGCACTCAGGGTACACATGACAAAAAAACACGGCGTTTGCACACACCTCGCCAACAAAAATGGACTAAGCCCTTGGAAAATGTCGATAAAGGCAGAGGAATCAAACACGGCCAGTAAACGCACAAATCAAAAAGGCAACCTCACCAAAGCTCCAAAACGACGACTCGAATAATCCGAGTGAACAGAGAGTTACCGAAGTTTTGCCTTTGCAGTGTGTGTGAGAAGATGCTGTGAACGATGAATCATGTGAAGGAACATCCACACAGGAGAGTAGCTCCTCAAGTGTGATAAGTGACGTGCAAACATGTCGTTTATTCTCCAGCCTTAAGGTTGCAACACTGCGCCGGAGGACATCTCAGGAAACACAGAGTGCTGTGTGTGGACGTTATTGCACTGGAAGTTATTAACATCCACTGTATTTTCTTTGTATTATTTCAGAATCTGAGGACAGCAATACATATTTTTTAAGCCATTTCAGTAAAAACGGTAAGATTGCAAGATATCTTTGTTCCTTGAATTAGAGGTAATTGAAACTGCTTTTAGTTTTCAAGCAATTGGTCAGCATTACCTTTCATACTTGTCCCAGGTCTTTGTGTGGTACTTGTTTTCTGTGACTAAAATTAGACCGATGTAGGTGAGTCAAAGTGCTTCATCACCTTGTGGTAAAAATGATCCAAGCCTAAAACTCACTAAAGGACAAAATGGCCGTTTTTATGCTGATTTTTCAGATTAACTTTTCTGTTTTATTTTTTTTATTTTCTTTTGTTATTGTGCTTTGCATTTCACACAGTTTAGTACATTGTTAATTGGTTTATACAACTGCATCATTTAATGTTCCTGAACTGCGGATCTTTGGACAGAAATCTCTGGTGTCAGCTGTATTGGTTAAATTTAATGTAATTCTTTACAACAGGTTTGCTTTCTCTTTTAAGCAAGTTTTGATTTTATTTTTATTAAGTTTATGACCTAAGATAATTTTTTGTTTTGGTCAGTTTTGAACTTGCTTTGTCTGTTGGATCACAGTTCTTGTGTGTGTGTGTGTTTAAAGTTGAAACCATTTGATTATAAACCCCATTTTAATGGTAACTACATTAGTCTTAAAACACACCAAATAGATCTTTTAAACAATTAAAACGAGAATAATTGTAAAATATTTTCGAAAACTTTTTTTAAACATATTTAGAATTTCATGACTGAAACATTTTTTTTTACTTTGAAATGGAGGCTCAAAACGCTGTACATTATTTCTGGTACTCATTTTAAGTGCTGATTCAAGAAGGGGAGGTTTTGTACAGTTTTTCTCAAACGATTGCTTGTTCTGCTTCCTAGAGTTGATATGAAATAAATTTATATTTAAAATCTATTAGAGTCTAAATTATAAATCTTGAAATGGTCAAATATGAACAGAGGTGAGCGTCACAGGCGCATATCCTACCTGCACGTCTGCAGACCGATTTGTCGTCTGTTCTCGCGAGATTTGCTGCCATCACTTCACAGGTGCCGACCTGCGGCTTGAAACGTGCGTTTTTCTGGATGATGGGGCTAGTCGTATCTTAAACAGTAGATGGTTTTTTTTGCCTGTAAATTGGAACCGCCATATCGGTCAGTCTGTTTATCCGTTGTTTATGTCGTATTTACGCAGTCAACGCAAGTGCTAGCTAAAAGAAGCTAGTGCGAGGGTTGTTTGGTCCTTGTTTACATATTGATCCGGAATAAACGTGACCGCCAGACGGGGGTTTTCTTGTTTATTTTGACCTTAAAAAAGAATCAAATTTATGAAATATCCACTCTAGTCCAACGATTAAAGACGACTGTTGTCATTAACTCCAAATTGCAGCCCGACAGTATCTCAGTCAGCATGTGTTATTTTCTGGAGGCTACCCGCGGTGTGTCGGTCAGTCTCGGACATTAAAACAGTTTTAATTTAAACAAGAGGAGCATGGAGTCTGTGAGGAGTGCTTTCCACGCTCAGCTGGCCACCGTCATGGACTCTCTGCTTGCTGCCGCCGTGTGCGAGATCGCCAAGATCTTCGAGAGCAGCCTGTGCGAGCAGCAGGCGGAGCTGGCGCAGAAAGCCGAGGAGATCTCCATGCTCCGCTGCAGGCTGGAGAAGGTGGAGAGGAGGCACGAAGCTAAGGGTGGATGCACCGAGGAGGGAGAGCTGTTATCGGGAGACGGAGAGGGCAGCCTGAGGCAACAGACTCCGATAGGATCTGGTATTACACATTCTTTATATGGCTCTCTAGACCTCACTTAAGTGAAGGAGGACGGGTTTGAATGCTTAATTTTAAGTAAATATTTAATCAAAGCAGCCTAATTTAATCTTGATCTCTAAAATGTATATCAGATCAGCTGTGGCCATAAATGACAGGAACAACCCAGCGAAAGATTTTATTGGCAGGCAGTCTGAATAAAAAGTTATAGCCTATCAAATATTGCATCCAGGCACGTCTTTGTTATTACTATATTGTCTCTTATTGAGATTAACATGACAATTATGATCACTAAGGCCTAATGTAACACGATTATGTATTAGGCATGGGTTGGTTACCTGTATTAAGGTATAAAGAGGTTTTAATAGGTTACAATGAAAGGAAAAAAGCCATTCTACCCTCAACCAGAGTGTTTTAAAACTACAGCTGGCAAACTACAAGCGACATGTCTCTTGATCAACTGACCTCGTACTGGGTTACCCAGACTAAGGAACCAGCATGTATCCGTTAGGTGGACTAGTCCAGCAGTGTCCCAACTCTACGCCTCAAGAGCTGCAGTCCTGTTTTTTGACATTCCCCTGGTTCAGCACACATCAAATCAAATAAATGGTTCATTACTGAGCCTCTGCAGAACTTGATGACAAGCTGAGGGTGTAATTATTTTAACTGTGTTGGAGCAGGGACACATCTAAAGCATGCAGGACTTTGGCTCTTGAGGACTGGAGATGGACACCCCTGGACTGGAGTATAGAGCCGAATGACAAAAGGTATGATATTCTACACAGTTAGCATTTAAAAACTGCTATAATTTTTTGGAAAGTTTTTATTGAAACCTTTGTATCATACAAAAAACAATAAGTACTTATAACATTTTAAGAACTGTAGTTCTCGGTATATTAAAGTATTTTAACCCCAGTAGGGATGATTGTTGTTTTTCTGTTGTATGTTATGAAATGGTTTTTTTTTTTGTTTAAATTATTTGTAAATGCAGTAAAACTGCGATATAATTAAAACCAGAGTTTTCACTAATTATCTTCTCTCTTTGCATAGTAGTGAATGTTGGAAAGGATCCATCTCACTCAGAGCCAGAGGAAGTAGTCTGCATGCTGAAAGAAGAGGTCACTGGGCAGGAAGGAGCCTCCATAAAACATGAGGTGAAATGTCTTGCTACTTCTCCATCAACCACATAGGCTGCGCAGCTTTTTTGAGTAAATGAGTCTTAGATTGCACTCATTCATGTCTTTTCTTGTTAAGTATTTAACTTCCTTCAACAGTTTTTCACCGTATGTTTTTCTTTTATTAACAGCGTGTTAGATCTCGGACTGTTACAGTCCAAGCCACAGATAGAAATGTTGTCTCCCACACTGGCCATTGCTCTCCTAAGCCTGATTCCAGTCTACTTCAAGCAGGAGAGTGGTTACCTGGAGTGAACCCCACTCGAGGTGGTTCAGGTCTGGAGAACCTGCAGCCAGATGGAACTGATAGCTCTGCTACAGCTAGCGGCAGCATCGGCAACGACTCGTCATGCTTCCAACGTGGTTTCGGATCAGACGAGACCAGCAATGAAGGTGACGACACCTCGTTCGCTTTTCTGGACCAGGAGTCTGAGAACCAGAACTCGGAACAGGGTGCAGGAGAAAAGGAGGCTCAGGCAGATCCTACACCAGCCACCTCTGGTGAGACGGCATGGCGAACGAGAGATGACAGAGGAAGCGTCAATCACACGCGGCGGATCACTCAGTTTGCCACCAGAGACCCTCTGCGGCCGCAGTCAAACTCCCAGCTGCTCGCCGCACGTCAGACAAACGCTCTCAGTCATCCCACAGCTTCCAGTGGAGGCAATGGGCGACCTTACTCCTGCCCGTACTGCACAAAGTGTTTCACCTACCCTTCCCATCAGCGCAGACACCTTCTACGGCACACCGGAGTCAGACTGCATCCCTGTCAGTTCTGCGACAAGAGCTTCCTCACTCCGTCAGAGCTCACAGTGCACACTCGCACGCATACGGGGGAGCGGCCTTTCGGCTGCACTCAGTGCGGTAAACGCTTCGCCCGCAGCGGCAACCTAAGAGCCCACCAGCGGGACGTTCACATGGGGAAGAGGCCCTTTGCTTGTGTAGAGTGTGGAAAGAGATTTGCCCACAGAGGAAACCTGAGGGTGCACAATCACAGAGTCCATCAAGGGGATCCCTACTACACTGACGGTCAGCCGGAGCCTGACATAAACCAGAATACTGTTTAGAAACAATGGAAGTGGGAAGAATTCCTAAAATTTTAGTTATTAAACCGCACCTTTGCAGCAGTTTGAAACCATGGAAGCTTTTAGGTTGTATTTGTGCTGTTAAATATAGTATTGTATATAGTATTTCCTTTTTTAATGTCTAGTTTTGAGTCAGTCAATAAATGTAGGTCAAATAGTTGTGTGTTTAGTGTGATGTGAATGAATGGTTATAGTTATCTGTAAACATAATTGGCTGTTGTTACAAAAATATGCTGACTAATATTACTAGGATTTGTCCTCCTTTTTAAAGTTACTCAACACCTGAACAAATTCTTAATTATTTGAAGTGACGAAACTATAAGTTAATGTTTTTGAACAATTTGACCGGTAGTGTAAGTGCATGGAAAAATCTGAATATCCTTGAAAAATAATAAATTTCACAAATTCTGTTGAAAAAGAGAAATTTAAATGTTATATAGACTCATTACAGAAAAAGATATGTATTTCAAGCATGATATGTATTTCAAGCATGATTGGGGTTTACAGCTTATGAAAAATTCAGTTCCTCAGAAAATTAAATTGTTATAGGAGATCAATAAACCCAGTAACATCCAAGTTCATTGGTGGAAAGTTAAGTGGAAGGAAAAATGTGCACAAGCTACAGGAATAACCACATCTTTGAGGTGATTGTGAAGTAAAGCCTTATCCAGGACACGGGCTACAACTGTTTCCACAGTCAGTGATGATTTGAGGAGCCATGTCTTCTGCTGATGTTGGTCCTTTAAATTCTATCAACACCAAAGTCAGAGCAGCTGTCTATTGGGACATTTTAGAGCACTTCATGCTTCGCTCTGCTTAGGAGATGCTGATTTCCTTTTGTAGCAGGATCTGGCCACTGCCTCCACTGCTAAGATTATAAATACCTGCTCTATTGACCATGATATCACTGGGCTTGATTGGCCCTCAAACAGGCCTGACTGAAAACTTGAATTTAGTTATGGAAGTAAAAATAGCTTTGACATTTTAATTTATTCAGATGCGCCTGTGCAGTGCAGTAAAGGTTATTTGTTTGGCAGATTAAGGTTTTATAGTTAAAACAGATACAGCACAAAGTTTTTTGGCAGGTGAACGTCCTCTTAAACTAATAACAGTGACAAAAATGGATCAAATTATTATTTTTTTAAATATTTCAAGTAGTTGAACGAGTATGACAAATACAACTGAAAGCTGTCTTTAATGACTATTTTATTTGGTAAATGACCTGAACTTGTATAGAGCTTTATCAAGTCCCCAGAGACCCCAAAGCGCTTTGCACCACAATCAGTCATCCACCCGTTCACACACTGACAGTGGTGAGCTGCAATGTAGCCACAACTACCCTGGGGCAGACTGACAGAAGGAAGGCTGCCATACACAGGTAGCACAGAACCCTCTGACCACCATCAGCAGGCAAGTTGGGTGAAGCGTCTTGCCCAAGGACACGACGACTAAAACGGACAGAGCGGGGGTTCGAACCGGCAACCCACTGATTACAGAAGAACTCCTACAACCTGAGCCACAGCCGATCACTTAATATTTAAACTATTAGACTTTAAAAGTGAAAAAAAAAATTCTTAGCCCACGTTTGCTACAGTTATATTTCACAGGGCACCTTCAACAACCAGTGGCTCTGTAATTGTGATTGCTCTTTGTCACCTTGGATCGATGGCAGTCTTGCTTTTCTTCTGTTTAGTGGTTAATCCTGTCTAAAATCTAACATTTTTTTCTCCATAAAAATGTATTTTTCCTTCAGTTTATGGTCAGAAAATTTGACTCCTGTTTTTTATGTTTCAGTAACTGCATGTTTACTTTCCAGGTCTATTACTTTAGTTCACGCCTGTTTTCTTCTAATTGCACCAACATTTAGACCGCACTCGTTTTTTGTCAGCAGGCTTATTAGCATAGTCAGAATTGTGCTGGATGTTAAATGTTTTTACTGTTGTTTTTATTTTTAGAGCCAAGTTTTCCCAAGCAGATCGTTTAGCTGCTTAATGAAAATATTTTTATTCAGATTTAAATTTGACATTGTTTTACATAGAAATGTTATACCAAACATTTGCACTGTCTCTTCAAAGCTAACTGTATGTACGTCTTGTCAAGTTTATTGATATTTTGACTCCACTGAGAAATGCTTTATTGTTGCAGACATAATTAAAGAGGTATGTTTCTTTCTAATTTTCCATCCTCGGGTTTCATTGCAAAGAAATGAATGTTTTGTTGCACTGTGTTTTGCCGGACACCAGGGGGCGTTGCAAATACAAGCGATGCTTACAGAAATGTCTGCAGACAGATTTTTGAAACAAGTGTTGCTCTCAGCATGTTTTACCTTGTGTCCTACATTTGTCGCATCTTTTTTCCCTGATGCATGGACTTGTGTCATCATGGTGTCTGTCCTGCAAGACTTCATCTGAATCTGTTTGGCAAAATCAAAATGGGAGTTTTTTTAATATACCTGCACAAAACCTAATAAAATCTAGCATTTTTTTGCCATCGTTTAATTTTATATAAAAATATGTAAAATTACTAAATTCCATTCTCTTTCTTGTATTCATTCTTAAGGATGCTCTATTTTTTTATTTTAAATCCTTTGCACACGAGAAATCCAATAAACATTTTGTTTTAAAAAATGTTTAAGTGTCTCCTCATTTTAGGATTTCCATGAAAATCTATTTATCTTGATTGTAGTTGCATAAAAAATACAGTTTTGTGTAAAAAAAAAAGGGAAAAGAAAAGGGATTTAGTTATGTTGGCTAGGGTATGCTGGAACCTACCTTTTATTTACTTTTAGCTCCTGATTGCTATCACTCCACTTATGTACTCAGTTATAAACCTCACTTTTTCTAAAACTGACTAATAAACATTCAGATGTATTTTTTTCCAGATAGACTGATACTCCTCAAGCTGCTGAGTCCATGGACCGCTCACGGACAACATGCAGTGACCTCCCCTCCCCCTTAAAGGTCACCTGTGTTTGTGTCTCTCCCTGCCTTGGTTATAAATCTGGACATTTATTAAGAATGCAAAGCCAGAAGAGGCTATGCAACATGACAAAGCAATGCACACATTAATGTCAGCGTTCTTCACTTAAAAGAGTTTATACATTTATAAATCTAACTCAGATAAAGGTTTACTGTCTGCTGTTTAGCTGAATCCTCGCTGGGTAAAGCTGGAGGTTCTGACAGTCCTTTAAAGTGCACACACTTTTAATACAGTATTTATGTGCTATTAAAAGCTTGAGGTCAGATAGAGTCATTAATCTGTACACGGATTTGAGTCTCAGTATGGTTTGTGTGTGTTTTTATTCAGGCGGCACCCGTTCCATGCTGTATTTATTTTGTTGATATACTTAGTTGTGTGTAATCTTAGAATCTATTCAAAGCAGCTTTAGCTAAAGAGGAAAAGGGCAACAAATAACCGTGGGCCAAGCTGGAGTGACAGCCGATGAATTGCTTTGCTTTAAAAGCTTTGCAAATAAGGCACAATGTGAGGTGTTTTAAGTTTGCACCTTTTTTTGCTTTGTGAAACCATATGAAAATGAAGAGGTTCTTCAGGATATTCCACCAGTAATGCAAGTGATCTGCAATGCCTTGAAAAAGTATACCTTTTGAACAATTTCACATTTTTTTCACTTTAGAACCACAAACCTTAATGTGTTCTTCACAGGACAGCTGGAACCGTGAGAATAAATTACACACAGCTGGACTATTTGTGAATTAGACAGAAGGCAGTTGGTTTCGCTGTTTTATACCAAAGCACACCACACTTTTCAGCTTTTATATGTAAAACAATAAAGGGACCATTTCTCCTTCCAGATCACAATTATGCACTACTTGGTGTGTTTGTCAGTTAAAAATGTTAATCAAATACAGTAAAGATGGTTTTAATTGGGGAATTCATAATTTGCAAGGTGCTGTATACCTGAATGATGTTCTGCAGGCTGCAGTTTTACTGTAACTTTCTAGAAGAGAATAACACATTCAACCTTCTTCCAATTCCCTCCTTTCAGTCAAAGTACTCAGTCAATCACCCCATCATAATCTGACTAAAACGATCCCCCCGACACCCGGTGAACCCTCTCTAAACATTTAATGTACATGTAACATAGTTGTTAATTTTTTTTCTTGACACTAAGACACTATGCATTTTATGCACAGTGTTTGCAGACAGATGTGTATGTGTGTTAAAGCTTTATGGGATTTAGAGCTGCCCGAAGGTTGTTCATTATCCACCCAGTTCCACCACTCTCCAGGGGCTGTGGTTTCATGCAAGTTGCCATTAAAGTACTGAAGACTCCCCCCACACCCCAACCCCTTAGGGGAATTATGGTCCTGTCTCCTGCTCAGGGCACTGGTTGATCCATCGTCTGCTGACTGTATTTAAGCTATCCCTTAATGTGCTAATAGTGTAAAACAGCATGGAGGCTGCAGAGCTTTTAACTTTCATCTCATAATGCTTTCAGCCTTTTAGAAAATGCAGATTTTATGGCCGCATGGCTTTAAATAGTGGTGATCAGTCAAAAACTGTGAATGATTAAGTAGGTAAGTGTGATAATAGAGGTTCATTTATGCAGCTCATGTTGAGCGGATGTACAGCTGATAGCAGGGACTCTTGCCTTTATGTGTGCAGGTAGATTCAGTTGTGTCTACTGATTGTGTAATTTATTGTCCGACAGGCTGAGGCAGAGAGCAGAGTGGAAACATGTTATCCTCCTCCCTCAGATTTCCGAATGTGTGTGTGCATGAGATATGGCCGTTGAGTTGGGGGTTCCCTAGGCTTTGTGGGTTGCTAAAAGAAAGAAAAAGGGAAAAAAAAAAAAAGGGGGAAAGAAAGAAACCAGAAAAAAAAAAACCCCCAAAAGAAAAAACCCAAAGGAAAATAAAAAAACATAAAAAAAAATTTTAAGAAAAAAAAGGGGTTTTAACGCCAAGGTTTGCAATGGGGGCGAGGAGGGGGAAAGCGGGGGGGGGTTTGGGGGGGAAGCAGCAGGTCAACAGAGGCAGACAAAAGCGATTTTGCTGCGTCGGATTGGACGCAGCTTATTGCCTGTGATAAATGTGGGGTGAATCATTATCATGTTGACGAGGTGTAAGGCCCTGAATCATGATGGGGTTTCCCCAAATTTCGCCCCTTTATGGAGCGTTAAGTCAATTTAAATGGTTCAGGGCCTGCCTGGTATTCTGCCTGTGTAACCCCATAGTGGAGATGAAGAAAAGGGAAAACTGATTAAAAAAATGGCTGAATCCATGTCGATCCAAAAAATACTGACCTCGCCGTACATAAGGGGTTATAAGTGAGGCTGCTCCAAATTTCATTCCAAAAATATATGAAAAACGATTTGGAAATCAAGCTATAGAAACTTGGCACAGAAAAAGCCATTTCAACTCGGGCTATGTCCTGAAATCACAGGATGCTCTGTCATGTGGAGTTTTTTTCATATTAACTAACAAAAACTAACAAAAAACCAGTAAAAACATGCTTAAGTAAAGGTTTACGAGAGGAAAAATTGCTTTTTAAAAACAGTTGAATAAATTTTTAAAACCACATCTATGGAAGTGTTGTAAAAAAAAAAATCAAATACAAATAATGGAATTAAATGTAAAATACTCAGCCACAGAGAAGTTTAAAACCCACAACAAAGTAAGATTTTAAAAAACTAACGAACTAACAACCCAACTAACTAACTTGTTTAATATGCGGAGGTTTTGGAGCTAGTCCAGTTTTCTGAATCACGGAAACTGAATCAAAAGAATAAATATGGACGCCCCCTAAAAAAATCGAAATTTAAAATTTCAAACCCCAGAGACCTTAATAAAATAAAATACAATAGAATTACATGACCCTTTAAAAAAAATAATATTTACGCACGGTGGCAAAGTTGGTAGCCACTGTTGCCTTGCAGCAAGAAGGTCCTGGGTTCAACTCCCACCTGGGGGTTTTTTTGGCATGGAGTTTGCATTGATCTCTCCTTGCATGCGGGGTTTTCTCACCGGGTACTCCCGGGTTTTCCTCCCACAGTCCAAAGACATGCCTGTTAGGTTAATTGGTCTCTCTAAATTGCCCTTAGGTAAATTTTTGGTCTAAAGCATAATAAAAGAAAAAAAATAAACCCCTATAAAGGACTGAGGAACTAAGCTTTTTTGATACTTAAAGGTACGTTATGAATTCACCATAGTTACATTGTCCTTCCCCCAGATATAAGAAGTCATTTTAAATTTTTTTTATGAGCTTGTTTTTCGATGTAAGATGCAAATGAACGATGTCGGCCCAGTCCAGGTTGTATTTTTCCTACGAATGATCAGAGTATGACACGAAAAAAAATCATGTCTGTCTCTTCAAATGCAGATATGTTTTTTGTTTTGATCTTGTTTAAATTTCACCACAGCCTTCCACCATCTGTCCTGAAGAAGCAGGTGGTGAAGGCCAAAAAAACGGTCAGATGCGAAGCAGTGCTGAGGGTCCAAAAGTCGGGGATAGGGGGGTTTGGTGGTCACGCTCGCTGTCACCATGGTAACAGGATGGTCTATGGCCAAGTCTTCACGCCCGAACGGTTCGGTTAAAGCAGGTGACAGACTGCAGCCACACAGGAAAGGGGCCCCGTCAGGGTCATGGACAGGTTAGCAAGGGCAAGCTGACAAGGATTTACTGTACAGCAAAAGCTGCCACACAAATGGGGTATTATAGAGATTATAGTCCTATAGGTTTTAGCTAGTCAGGGGGGAAAAAGTCATTTTACAAAATTAGTCAGTGTGATAACCTTTTAAACCATAGTACTCTTTTTTAAGAAGAAGAAGGGAATTTTTTTTAAAACCCCTTGAAAAACACCTCCCTAATTGTAAAACCCCGGCTCTGCTGTGACCGGTTTAAAAGTGAATGCACTCTGGGCCCCGTACCCCATGCCGGGCCTTTAAGGTGGAAAGAAAGTTTGTTTTATTGGGAGACTTACATCTCTTCCCCCTGTAAGGTTTCTTAAAAACCCATCTGTGTAATGTAAGGATTTTGAAAAGCATTTGGAAAAAAAAATTTTTAAAAACCATGCAAAAAACCCCTTTTTTTTAATGGGTTTTTGGTCGGTTGTCCAATTAAACTAAACAGCAAGAATTGAGTCAATCAGCTCGAATGTAAAACGGAGTCTGAAAACTTTCTACCTGAGGGAATACCCCAATAGATTAAAAAAATTTAAGTTTGAGCAGGATTTGATTAGCTTGGGATTCAGTATGACTTTTAAAATCCCCCCGGCATAGTGGATGCTGCTGTGGTTTGCAAAAAGGAAAGAAAAGCGGGAAAAAAAATCTGAAATTTTTCCAAACGTCCAATTTTTACATTCCCCCCTTTTGGATTTTTTCCATTTTTTGGGGCCCCTTTGTGTGTTTTTAAACCCCCTTAAAATACCATATTGAGCTAATACCCCAGTGGCAGTGCATGCAGGTTTGGGTTAGGTGCTAATTTCTGTTCGCTGCCCTGAAAATTAATATTGATTTGAACTGATTGGTGATTTTTCTTTTGTTTTACAATGATCACTGCAGATTATTGAGCAGGTAATCTGATCTTTACAGTTTGCCCCTGGTGCTCTTCACCCCTAACTACTTTTCTTGTATTTGTGACTACCTTATCCAGAATTTCAATTCAGTGCCCTAATGTACCCTGTAGATGCTTTTGCTGCAATTTTCCCCGGAAATAGAAATTAAAATGCCAAATTGGGTGAATTTAATTTAAAAAAAAATCAGATAAAAGAGGAAAAAAAAGCACAGACAAAAAGGAAAATAATTGGATTGACCTCACCAAGAGCCATGTGCACTTGATTTACCATTCAGAAAAAAAGGGGAACAGGAAAGATAAAAAATTTTTTTTTTGGTAAAGAAAACATCAAATTTACAATGGAAAAAAATTCAAATTATGTTGTACAAGTTAAAAAAAAATCGAATTCAGTTAGGAATGTATATTACAAAAAAGTCTGGCTTTTTTTTCCCCCAATCTAAAAAATGAGAATAATAGTGAAGTTTAATTTACATAAAAATATGTTTTGCTTTATAACGGTTTTTTTCCTGATGCCCCTTTTTTGTTTTTAAAATGAAATGCTAATCTTCTTATCCAAATTTAAATTATGCTTTTAAAAAACGACTTAAACAAAATCATACTATCTCTTTGCCTCAGCCCCTTTGCAGCTATCTGAATCTTAATGTTACCTCAAGATCAGCTTGAGATTTTCTAAGAAAAAAAGACATAACATTTTTCCCTCAGTATTTAAAATACAAAAGTTTAACAAAAAATGTCTTAAAAAAAATAGAGATCCCAAATAACCTCTGCAAAATTCAACAAATGAGCTTTAAAATTTTTGGAGGCCCCTGCAGCTAGTGGATCGGCGCTGTAAATTGGATGTTGGGCTGTAGCATGGGGAACACCGCTCATGATTGGTAAGCAGTCACGGGGGGAGATTAAGGCTGACAGTCTTTTGGAGTGGGGTTATGAAAACAGCACTGCTTGTTCCCCCTAGGAAGGGGGGGTTTAAAGCTTGGGGGACAGCCAGCAGCAATGATTGGCCCCCAAACCCTGAAAACTGGCCGCCCACACTTTCGCTGCCACCCCCGGTTTAAGCCTGGGGGTGGTTTGTGTGGGGGTGTTTTTCCCTTTCAGAAAAGGGTTAAAAAAATGACCCATAAAAGGGAGGGGGGAAAATTGAAGGAAAATTGGAGGAAAATATGTCCGGGATTAAATCAAAGTGATTTCCTAGGTTAATGAATGATTTATCACAGACAACCATTTAAAACCTGAGTTTTGACCTTAGGTCTGTTGCTGTTTACGAATAGATAAAGTATAATAAATATGATGTGGAAAGTGTAAATAACTTGGCAGAAGCTGAAGCTATTTGCGATGATGCAAGCGAAAAAAACAAAAAATGAAAAGAAAGCATTGTTATTTCTTATCAATCAGTAGGTAATTTAGTATTAACGTTTTTAGAAGATTAGAAGAAAGTATATCTTTTTTAATTTTAAATTAAAATTTTCATTTTTTTGATTCTTTACGGAAACTCTGTGGGAATTATCGTAATTTTTTAGATTTTGAGACAAGGGACTTTTAAAACTGATCTCTTCAAAAGTCAGCTCAAGAAAAAGGGAAAAAATCACCCTAGGGCCCAAAAAGAGGCTTTGCTTTACACAGAAAACAGTTTCAGAACTTTAAAAAAAATTAATTTTATCAATAAGGTTTTGGGCTTTTAAAAGGTTTTAAGCCTTTGTAGCCTAAAAGGGAAAACCCCCTGCCTCTGTACTGTTTAAAAAAACCCCAATACAAGATTTGGGTTTTAGCCCATATTAAAAAAGGTTAAATTTAAAATTTGCTGCCGGGATTTAATTATTTCAGCATCTTGTGTCTGTGCTAAAATTCAGACATATATTAACTCCAATTTTCCTTGTCAGCCATAACCCCCCCTCTATGTAAGACGACTGAGTCTACATTGAAATCTTATACTCCAGACATGACTTTCAGATCACACAAATATGTCAGAGAAACATCCTCACTACCGCAATTTACAGCTGCCTATGTATGTAAATGACATGAAGTAAATAATATGACGGTGACTGACTGGATAATTCAAGTGGTTGTATTTTCTTTTTCTGAAACCAACAGAGACAACTGTAATTAATGTCTTGCTAAAAAACCCCCCCCCTGTTTTTTAACCCTTCCCTATCTTTAAAAAATTTGTACCGGTATATTCCCCATTTACCCTTTGCCTTCTTTTAAGGAAGTTCTTTTTCTTTTTAGAAATTGGTCCTTTTTGGTTTATGATGAAATGATGTTTCTTTATACTTTGGGATTTGGGTACCAGCCCATTTAGAAATCCCCTTTCAAAGGCCTAATACCCCCGTACTTTGCAAAACTAAAAGTTGCGGGGACTTAAGGAGTTTTTGGTTTTTTTTTACCCATCAAGCGATGGTTATGGGGTGAAAACCTTGGAAATTTTTTAGGGGGAAAACCCCTTTTCCCTGGCCCTGAATAAGGACCAGACCAGATGATGTTAATTTTTGGGGGGGGGAAAAAACCCCCCCTTTTTTTTTTTTTCCCGGGTTTAAACCGGGCCAAAGGGGGGGCCCAAAAAAACCCAAAAAGGGGGGAAAAGGTTTTTAACCAAAAGGGGGGGGTTGGGGTTTGGGTTTTTTAAACCCAAAGGGTTTTTTGGGCCGGGGGCCCCCCGGGGGAAAAATTTTTTTAAAAAAAAAATTTTTTTTTAAAAAAAATTTTTAAAAAATTTTTTCCCCCCCCAAAGGGGGGTTTCCCTTTTTTTTTCCCAAACCTTTTGGGGGAAAAAAACCCCCCAAAAAAAAACCCCCCCCCCGGGGGGGTTTTAAAAAGGGGGGGCCCCAATTTTTGGGGGGGGAAAAAAAAAAAAAATTTTTTAAAAAAACTTTTTTTTTTTTTAAAAAATTTTTTTAAAAATTTTTTGGGTAAAATAAAAAAATAAATTTTTTTGGGGGTTTTTAAAAAAGGGGAAAAAAAAACCCCTTTGGGTTTTTTCCCCCAAAAAAAAAACCCTTTTTCCCCCTTCCGGGCCCCCAAAAAAAAAAAAATTGTTTTTAAGGGGTTTGGGGGAAACCCCCGGGAAAATTTTTGGGGGGGGGGCCCCAAAAAATTTTTAAAAAAAACCCCCCCCCCCCCCCCCCCCTTCCCCTTTTAAAAAATTTTTTCCCCCCCTTTTTTTTTTTTTTTTTTTAAAAAAAAAAAAATTTTTTTTTAAAATTTTTTTAAAAGGAAATTTTCCCCCCGGGGGTTTTTGGGGGGGGGGGCCCCCCAAATTTTGGGTGGGGGTTTTTTTTTTTTTTGGGGGGGGGGTTTTGGGGGGGAAAAAAAAAACCCTTTTTTTTTCCCCAACCCCCTCCATCCCCCTTTTTTTTTTAATTTTTTTTTGAAAAAAAAACCCCCCTTCCCAATTTTGCCCCAAAAAATTTTTTTTTTTTGGGTTTTAAAAAAAAAAACCCCCCCTTTTTTGGGGTTTTTTTTTTCCCCGGGGGGGGGTTTTTTTTTTTTTGGGAAGGGGGGGGAAAAAAGGTTTTTTAAAATTTTTCCTTTAAAGGGGAAACCCCTTTTTTTTTTTTTTTTGGGGTTTTGGGGTTTTTTTCCCCCCGGGGGGGGGCCCCGGGGGAAAAAACCCCCCAACCAAAAAAACCCCCCCCCCCAAAAAAAAACCCCCCCCCCCCCGGTTTAAAAAGGGGGGAAATTTTAAAAAACCCCCCTTTTTCCCCCCCAAAAAGGGGGGGTTTTAAAAAAAAAATTTGGGGAAAATTTTTTTTGGAAAAAAAAAAACCCAAATTTTCCCGGGTTAACCGGGAAAAATTTTTTAACCTTTTTTTTCCCCCTTCCCCTTTTTCCCCCTTTTTTTTTTTTTTAAAAGGGGGTTTTTTCCCCAAAAAGGGGAAAAAAAGGGGGGCCCCCCCTTTTTTTTTTGGGGGGGGGGGAAAAACCAAAAAGGGGGGGGAAAAAAAAAAGGGGGGGGGTTTTTTTTTTAAAAAATTTTTTTTTCCCCCGGGTTTTTGCCGGTTTTTTAAAAAAAAGGGGGGGGTTTTTTTTTTGGGTTTTTGGGGGGGGGGGTTTTTGGGGGGGAAAAAAAAAAAAATTTTTTTAATTTTTGGGGGTTTTTTTGTTTTTGGGAAACCGGGGAAAAAAAAAGGGGGGGGGGCCAATTTTGGGGGGGGGGGGGGGGGGGGTTTTTTTTTAAAAAAGGGGGGGTTTAATCCCTTTTTTGCCCCCGGCCCCCCCAAAAACCCCCCCCCCCCCCCTTTTTTTTTTCCCCCCCTTTTTAAAAAAAAAAAATTTTTCCCCCCTTTTTTTTCCCCCTCCCCCCTTTTCCCCGGGGGGGCCCCCCCCTTTTTGGGGGCCCTTTTTTTTTTAAAAAAACCCCCCCCCAATCAAAGGGGGGAAAATTTTTTTTTTTTTAAAAAAAAAAAAGGGGGAAAACCCCCAAAAAATTTTTTTTTAAAAACCCCTTTTTAAAAAAGGGTTTTTTTAAAAAGAAAAAAATTTTAAAAAAAAAAAAAAAATTTTTTTTAAAAATTTTCCGGGGTTTTTTTTCCCCCCCCCCTTTTTTTTTTAAAAAAAAAAATTTTTTGAAAACCCCCGGGGAATTTTTTCCCCCTTTTTGGGTTTCCCCCTTTTTTTTTAAAAAAAGGAAAAACCCCCGGGGGGGGGGGGGAAAATAAATTTTTTGCGGGTTTTTTAAAAAAAAAAAATTTTTTTTTTTTCCCCCGCCCTTTTTTTGCCCGGGGGAAAATTTTAAAAAACCCCCCCCTTTTTCCCCCCCCCCCTTTCCCCCCGGGGGGGCCTTGGGCCGGGGGTTTTTTTAAAAAATTTTTAAAAAAAAAAACCCGGCCCCCCCTTTTTTAAAAACCCCCCGGGGGGGGAAGGGTTTAAGAAAATTTTTTAATTGGGGGGGAAAAAAAACTTTTTTAAAAAAAAACCCCTTTTTTTTTAAAAAAAAACCCGGGGGGGTTTTGGGGGAAAAAAAAAAAGGGGTTTTTTAAAATTTTCCCCAAAAGGGGGGGGTTTTTTTTTTTGGCCCTTTTTTGCGAGGGATATAAAAAATTCAGAGGCATTTACCACCCATTGAATTTCCTTACAACCCTCCTTCTTGCCATCACACTGGATCCACTGTCTGTCTTTCCTCGCTGGTCTGCTTCTTACTACTCATTGTTCACTGCCCATCTCAGACGAGATTATCACTTAAGGGTCATGGCAGTGTTAGAGGCTTATTTGTCCTCTTCTTGTCACTGTAGAAAGTGATTTAGGTAAAAGTATACACATCCCTTAAAACGTTTTACATGTTGTCACATTACAAGCACAAAATTCAGTGTATTTCATTGGGATTTTATCAACTAAAAAAGAGGTGCATAAATGTAAAATAGAAGAAAAATGACAAATCAAAATCAGTAAGGTGTGCAGTGCATTTGCATTCAGCCTCATGTACTGAATTTCCCCTAAATAAAATCTGGTTTAACTAATTGCATTTAGATGTCAGCTATTTACTATATGAAGTGCACCTATGTGTAATTTAATTTCAGTATAAATACAACTGTTCTGTGAAGATCTCAGTGCTTTATTAGAGAATATTAGTGAAGAACCAGCATCATGAAGACCAAGGATGCCAGCAGACAGGTTAGAGATAAAGTTGTGGAGATATTTAAAGAAGAATTTGGTTATAAAACATCATTTCAAGCTCTGAATATCTCATAAAGTTGTTCAGTCCCTTATCTGAAAATGCAGAGTATGGCTCACCTCTAAACTCTAAACTTCTGACTCGATGCAATCTTTTGGGTTTCCTTAGATAGAAAAACTTTTTATCCAATTTGAATAAATAACTGAATCTCACGGCACTGTTCAATGGTTAGGACTAATTGGAATGTATGTACCTGAGTTTTGTGAAGTGCCTTGAGACGACATGTGTTGTGAATTGGGGCTATATAAATAAACTGAATTGAATTGAATTAAACCAAATCAAGACATGGCAATCAAGTTAAACTGACTGGCCAGGCAGGGAGTGTTTTAATCAGGGAAGCAGCCCAACTCTGGAGGAACTGCAGAGACCCATGAACTCAGGAGAATTGGTTGATAGTTGTGCAGTCGACAAATCTGGCCTTTATGGAGGAGTGGCTCTGAAGAAACCAATGTTGAATGACAGTAATATGAAGTCCAGTTTAAGGGACACAGCAAGGAAAAATACTGCACACCACCCTCAACACATCATTTCTAAATTGTTTTTGGAACATGTTTTTTCAGCAGGGACAGGGAAACAGGTCAGATTGATTATGTATGAAAGAGAATGCAGAGCAATCCTGGAAGAAAACTGGTTAGAGTCAAAAGGCTTGAAAAAGGGGTATGGGTTGACAGTGAACCTGAACATACAGACAGAGCTAAAATACAATGGTGTAGATCAAACCATATTAATGTGCTAGAATGGCCCAGTCCAGGCATAAATCATATTAAATCAGTGGGAAAACTTGAAAACTGCTGTTCTTTCATCTAATTGATCAATGAGTTTGGACTGTTTTGCAAAGGAGAATGAGTAAATATTTTTCTAGATGTGCCAAGGTTGTAACTGTGATTGCAGTGAAATGTGGCTCTACACAGTATTGACTCGAGACACTAATCATATATGCACATTACTTTTCAGCTTTTTATTTACAATAGCCACGCACATTTTTCCTTCCACAATTAGTCGCTACTTTGTGTTGGTCTATCACATTAAATCAAAATAAAGTATGTGAAAGTTTGTGGTTGTAACATGAAAAGATGTACAACAAATTCAAGAGGTTTGTATATCTTGATCAGGCCCAAGATCTGTCCACTCATATTTACCACATGTAGTTAAGATACTGAAGGTCTGCCTGTTGATTGTGTGAAGGGTTATGTGTGCTCTCTGAATTAAGGAGGTATCTTTGTTGTGTGCGAGTGTGAATGAGCTTCTTGTTTCCTATGTCTGCACATTTGTGCCATTTCTGTAGTAAAAGTGAGTCCTATTACCCACAACCCATTTATGATCGCCATAGAAACAGTCAGTGGTGATAAACATGCTGCTTTTCATGCTTGACCAATGTGACTGACAGGCCATCTCCACCCACCAATAATGGCAGTATTAATTATTCCACACATCTCAGGCACAGTCACAGACATTATTCAGGGTGAATTGCTGATGAGCTCACTCCAAGGTAGACACACCGCCGAGGGTTGTTGTGGCAGATAATGTACTACGTGGCACAAATTGTACGCTTTGCATAGTCCTCTTATAAGACAAATTATTTCCAATTAAAAAGAAAAAAGGCTGCCACTTCCTCACATACTGCTCCATCCCCCTTCACCTTTCATCCATGTTCACCTCTGTCCTCCTCCTTATTTCCACCCCCTCTGCCCCATCACTCCTCCAGTCCAACCAGCAGCATTGTCCGGCACTGAAGTGGTGTCTGCCAAATAATTACCCAACAGTGCTCTCTCTGAAGGCTGCTGTAACACACAACATGCTTCTGGATGTGAGTGAGAAAAACAGGGGGTGGTAAATTCAGAAAGTAAGATGGGATTTTATGCTTGAGGGTAGCTGGTCAATATAAGTCCTGCCTTCCATAGAATTATCCATTCATGTATTATTTGAGCAGAAAATGTGCACCTTTTTGTTTGCTCAGGTTTGTTTATATGGATGTTTGTGCGTCTGCAATTGTGTCTTTATGCGTACACACACGTATTCCCACCGCCCCTTTATCTCCTACTGGGACGGATGTTTAGGGTCCCTCTTCTTTACTCTGCCTATGCTCTTTCCTTCCAGCCATCTCTTAATTTACTCCCCTCACATGTTTTTCTGCTTCCAAAATAAATCTCTCGGTTGCATCCTCCCCCTCCAGATGGAGAAGCATCGTGTCCAAAAACGAAGGAGGAAATAACAATAAAATCCAAATTTAGATGCTTATTTTTAAAGGCTTTTGATTGCTAAAAGTTAAAATAATGATGAAATAAGTTGAAACAGACACACATTAGTCTGATAACAGTTCTTTTAAATACATACGTATCTAGCATTAATACTCTTGAGTCAAGAAGCTAATTATTTTATTTAAAGAGGGATTGATGATTGAAGGATTTGTATGTGGTATGAGCATTTTTCAGTGCAAACAGATTACATTTGATAAAAATCAAATGCAAGAACATTAAAATTTTAAATAACTGCGCAGTTTTTTACAGTTTGCCCACAACACCTTTTGAGAGTGAATTCAAACCAGAGCAGCTTCCTTTTGTTGGTCTTTGTCTGTGCTGTTTGAAACAGAGATGGACCGATCACAAAACTTTGGCCAATTTCCAGCCAGTTGTGATTTCTCTTCAGTAACTATAATATGAAATATTTATTTTCTAATCTTCCTGTCGTGAACGGTTTGCAGTTAGTAGGGGCAAAGGCAAAACAGGATTTTACAATTTTATTAATATTTTACTATTATAATAGAGTTGACATTTTAAACTGGTTTGAGCACCTTATATCAGCAATTAACACAGGGGCACAGCTAGCATTACCTAAAATGCAGTGTTGTGTCCACGTGTATTCCTCAAAGAGAAACTCCTTACTTTAGGGGTACCAACATTTCCAAATCCAGCATTGGTCTTCAAGACAGGGCTTGAACACATTTTGCTGTAATATGTTCAGCCTTCTTCCTGCTAACCTGGCTGAATCACCAACATGTCCTGACATATTGTAGAACATTTTTTCCTTTTACAAAGCTTCTTAAACCTGCTGCTCTGACTTTATTTTAAACACCTCACTGATACTGAAAATATCCAATTTTGAGTCTTAATCCTTTATTGCTAGAATCTAAATTCAACAGAATAATTCTTACCTGATAATGCTTAGGTATGGTGGATTCACTGAACGTTTGGATTAAAGAGAAGTTGGTTAGTGGTCACAGCTGATTAAGAATGAGATTAATTTACTGGTCTCCAGCCAATTCCTCTTTGCATCCTTTGCTTTAAGAAATACGAAATAGTACATATGTCTTTATTGGGGCTGAGAACAGCTGGAGGTTATTACTTAGAACTTTCAGTGATGATACTTTCATTTGAATGTACATTTTCTGGACAAGAAGGTGCCTTTCATTAGTTTTTTGTCATAAGGGCTTCTGTTCTTAAATTTATACATAACTCATCCTTGCTGATATGACCGCTGGTGGAACTGGTGCCAGGGTGTTGGATGGATATTACCTGCAAAGTTTGGAATAACTTTGACAAAAGTGCAAAATTAAGATGCAAGGACAGCAGCACCACAGGATTTTTGCAACAAAGAAGGAAGAAAAATCGGTCTAGTGACGACAAGGTCATAGGTGGTCAAGGGTTACTAATGGGACGCACATAGGACGCAAAAGTTGTCTTATTTTGTGTCAAATAACGGAAGAACCAGGGTTGCTTAGATTACTGAAAAAGCTGATTTGGTTTAGCAAAAGTATGAGAAGTAGGGGGTGTGACTGTACATTTAGCTCAAAATATAAAACGGGGTTCAGGAAAATGAGATCTTGATATGTATTTTTGGGAAAACTGAAAATCCCCATGTTAGCTGTCTTTTTACAAATAAACTGTGTTTTAAAGCATTTGTACCTTGTATAGAAGATTTCAGTCTAGGTCTGTCCAGTCCATTAATTGTGGTCGTCAGTGGTTGTCTGATGGTTGTCCTGATGCCGAAAAATAGTCCCTATACAGTTTGGAATGATCCACTTCAGGTGTGACCAGTCAAGGTATTTTAGATTCTGATCTATAGATGTTGAGATGTGGACCAAGTTGCTTAAAACTTTGAAATAACCCTTTAGTTTATCAGGAAGCTCTGAAGCAGATAGTAATTTTAACATCAGAAGCTAGCAGTTAGCTTGTCACAGCGTACTCACAGCGCCTCATTTAAATCTTGTCTGTGACAATCTCTTTTTTTCTGCCACAAAATGCTGCCACGTAAGCGCTTTAAATGTTCTGGGGGCTTCATCCATGTAGGTTATGTAACCGAGTGCTGTCCTTCTTCCTGACAACTTCTTTAATAGCTGACTCTGTCTACACAACAGGACAACTGAAGAACTACTTCCTTTTGTATGTCAAAATAAAAATCTCAGACATAGAAACAGCATCAAGCTTAAAGCATGCACCTTAAAATCTCTCCGGCCTGAATAACTCGTGGCAGGAGAGAAGTGACACCCCTAGTGAAAATGTGTCATTCTTAGTCAGATTCTGAGCCTGAAAGTGCTTACAACCACTTCTTAATGCGGGCTCCATACTTCTTTGGCTTGGTCATTGTACATTGTTTGCAGAGGGATTGACTTTCAACAGGGGGAAAAAAAACAACGTTTTGAGCAATGTTCTGCTGAGAAACACTAGGTCCTGCCATTGGTGTAGCACATACCAAAGGATGGTTGCTAAACAAGTGTATCCCTGCAGGGGGATTTTATTCCTGGATGTCTATATTTAGTAGAACAGCTTGCCCCTCTACATGAAGTGAAAAAGTGGTTTACGAACTAGAGGATCCCCTCAGGAACACTATTTGATAGGAGCAGGTGTAAACTAGCACTTTAGAATCCCATGTCTGAGGGTTAACCTTACACAGTCGATTCTAACTAGGTTCTGTGCCAGGAGAAGTGGTTAAAATATTCCCCCTACAGAACCAGATGCCCTAAAATTACATCAATTGTAACAATCCCTTTTTGCCAGTCTTAATGTATGACTTAAAATGTAAAGATGAAACAGCACCAATCTACTTGTTGAGATGATTGCTGAAAAGATTTGTTCTGTTTTTAGGGACAAATAGATTTGGATTTATGAAATGTTTATCAACGTATTTCAAATACATAGAGACGCTTTAGTCTTGAACAAGTTCAAAGAATAACAGGATCTGAAATCTGTTTCTGTGGAGACTATAACCATGTTCACAAAAAAACCTAAGCAGGGGAACTTCTGTCTGTCTCTGTGTGATGTTTTAATGGACCGGGGCGCCAGCGAGGCATGAAGCCAAGCAAGGTACTGACGGTGCCATAAATGTTTAGTTGCTGTAAGGATATGCGAGGATAAGCTTGTATGGTGGCTCGAGGGTGGGATGTGGCGATGACAGACGGTCTATTGGACCAGATGGATTAAAAACTGTTTTTATAGTAGGGTCTCTTAAAATGTAGGAGTCAATATCCTGCCTACGGTAGACTGGTTTTTGGCGTCTTCAATCCAGTATAAATCCAGATTAGTTTGTCCTGGAGGCTGCAGGTAAAGGATAGAAGGACCAAGACCATCCTAAAACAACTCCAATCTTAAATACATAATAGTTAAACTATTGTCTGGTCACTTTTGTATTTAAATTTTATTCACAGAGATGCTAAAGATTATTTATGCAGGGAATGGAAGTAGGAGGCAGTGAACCAACAAAGATCTTTCTGTGTTCAACTCATACTTATAAAGCAACATGTAAAGCGTTTGTGGTCTAATGAACTCTCTGTTATAACAGTAAAGTAACTTTAAAAGCAAAAATGTTATACTATTCTGTATTGAAAAAAACACACCAAGACACTGCAGTGTGTCTATTCATGTTTGTTTCTCATTATTAACACGGATTGGACCAGGAATCCTAAAGTGTGCTGAGACAGAACAGCTGCCTGGACTTCAGTAGTAGTAGCAAAGTACATCAGGCCACATGACTATGGTGTGGGTTGTGATAAATAACAAGATACAGTACTGTGCAAAAGTTTTAGGCAGTAAACAAAGAATGCTTTCAAAAATGGAAGTGGTAATCATTTATTTTCATCAAGCAACAAAATGCAGTGAATGAACAAAAGAGAAATCTAAATCAAATCAATATTTGGTGTGACCAACCTTTGCTTTCAAAACAGCATCAAGTCTTCTAGGTACACTTGCACACAGTTTTTTGGCTGGTAGGTTGTTTCAAACATCTTGGAGAACTAACCATGGATCTTCTGTGGATAAAGCCTTTCTCACATCCTTCTGTCTCTTTATGTAATCCCAGACACACTCAATGATGGTGAGATCAGGGCTCAGTGGGGGTCATACCATCACTTCCAATAAGTCTTGGGCTTCTTTACGCTGAAGATAGTTCTTAATGTCTTTGGCTGTATGTTTGGGTTTGCTCACTTAGCATTTTGTAAATTGATAAAAAAAAACAATCATCATTTATATTTCTGAAAGCATTCTTTGTTTACAGCATTTTTCCACACCTGTTTAAAACATTTGTACAGTACTATATATTTTACAGTGTTTCACCAACTTGGAATGGGAAAAGTCTGGTACACATATTGCATATCTGCATAGTCCTCAATATTGACCATATTGAGTCCCATTCCACACTTTCTTTGATGCAGCAAAACCAGCTTAGTTTATGAAAACAGCTATGTGGCAAATGGTGGCTTGAGTCTTGATGACCAGAGACATTTAAAAAAGGGGGATTTTGTTTGTGACTGTATGACTGAACTGCTTTGTGAAAGAAGCTTGTGTTTCAACAGATTAGGGCAACAAAAGGGGAGACCAGCATTAGCTGTGTGGTCACATTTCCATGGTCGATTGTTGTACAGTAAACATGACATTTTGTATCATCCTAAACATAAATGTGGAAAAAATTACCAAAGTGTCTCTCGAAATCTTTTTATGTTACTTCTGATTAAAATCAAAATAAAATCAGATTATTAGTCACGGAGGAAATTGGTTTGCTCTCCTTCTCCAAATACAATTATGACCTGCTAAATCTCATTAATAATACCAAACAAGACAAAGAAGGGCTCTCTGTAGCATCTATTTCTGTTCATCTCCATGTCTTTGTAACCTTCCTGCCAAACCCCGCCTGTATTTCATGTTGCATAGGCATAATGTCATCATGAAAACACTCCCTGTAGATTTTCTTTTTTAGCGAGTACTCATGCCCAAATGTGGTGATGTAGTAACTCAGTCCCTACCCTTAACCCTGCCCGGCCCTTCTCCCTTCCTCACCCTCTGCCTCCCTCTCTTCCCTCCCCTGCCGTCCAACGTTACTCCTCTTACAGGGCTGCTCCTGGCTATAGCCTGAAGAGCTCCGCCCATCCTGTCCACCCCTCTCCACCCTGGAGTCCTCCCCCAGGATGTTGAGCCCTATCCAGGTGCTGTGCTCCGACATCACTACCCTTTCTCTGGAGCCTGAGCCGTTTGCCTCTTACACTGAAGGTGTGTTCTCTATCCTCTTCTATCCCAAAGGTCCTATCTGTGTCACACATTTGCGCCACATGACCCCAGAATGGCATATGATAGATTCTGTGTATGTGTGTACATTTGTGTGTGAGAATGCACCATAAGAGTGTGTGTAGGAGACAGGTGGATTCTCATATAAGTCGTATTGTTATAAATATCTCAAACATCCTTTGTCTCCATCTGTCTGCCTCATCCTTTATAGGTGTGTTTATTCTTGTAACTGCAGCTTTATTTTTGTCTCAGTCGGGCTGCTTCTGTGTGAATTACGTCTACGCTTTTTTAATATCTTTAAATAGTTTACCTCAGATGACATGCTGCCTTCTTCAAAGCTTAGATGTCTTACCTCGACTTCTTTTTAATATCAGCTAAAAATAAAAACAGACCTGTTTATGTATGTGCATAATAATGAGGAGCTTAAAACACAGAGACACATTTAAAGTAAGTTTAGAAATCCACTCAGATAAGATGGTATCATATGCAACATTTCCACATTTTCAGCTTAAGAATTGATATATAGATGGACTATGACACGAGTAAATGATCTATTAAATAACTACTTCGGCTTTTCTGCACCTGCAATTTTTTTGCAAGTAAATTACCCTCTTTACAACTTAAAATTCTTGTGTTTAAAAGATATTTTTGCGTGTATGCCACACATACTGAGGCTGAAGCAGGCCTGGTTTTATGATTCTAATTGTTTGAGTCTATAACCATTAGTCTCACACCAGCCCTTCTCCATTGTGCTGATGCGTGTTTGGAGAAACAGCAGAATCCCTGCTGTGCTGGTGTTTAAATCTCTCCTCTGCACACATGTGCACCTCTAACACAAACACAAGCTCAATCCTTTTTTGATAAGTGCCAAACTGCAGGACAGGGATCAATTTAACATCTCCCTCCGGTGCTTCTTTCTCCTCCTCCTCTCCCTTCATCCTGTTTATTTCTCTGCTGGGTAATTGTGCACATGCACAGGAAATGTGGAGTGCTTGAGCTATGGCATGCACCCACACCGTTTCCAACACACATGCACGTACCTCTCCTGCTGAGCTGTGGCTTGTCATCGCTTTTAAGAAGTGTGTGTTTTTGGCTCAGCTTTAATGGTCCGTGTTTACCTAGAGCTGAGATTTCTATAATTGGAATATCTGTCCCCCCCTACCTTAGAAAGCTCAGAAGAAAGGATTTTCCCTCTTTGGCGTTTCACCACCACCAGCATCTCTCACAGACTTCTTGTGCTCTTCTACTCTCCCAGTATAACACCAAAGAGGGAAAGGAAACAAAAGACTTCTACCTTCTTGTTGCCCAAATTCAACTTGGTGCCTGTTTTAAAAAAGAATTGATCTGTAGGTAATAAGTGATCACTTTTATATTGTGGCTTTAAAGATTGTTCCGTACATATCTAAGTTCACGTTTTTTCAGGTGCCTCAATAAAAATGTTACAATTTAAAAATTCAAAATTTGGAACCCATTATTAAACTACTGGAAAGCTTAAGTTTGTTAGGCAAATTACACAGCTTTTTAAAAGTTAATACTAAGCTAATACTTTATCATGTTACAACGTTAAACTTATATGAATTTAATTGGGACTTTATATGACAGATCTACACAAAGTAGCACATCATTCTAAACTGGGAATTAAATAATGATTTTCAAATACAGTTTTAAAACCGTGGCTTGCATTTGTATTCACCCCTCTTTACTCTGATACCCCTAAATAAAATCCAATGCAACTGACTAGCTCCATTCATCTTTCCATCTGACCAGCTTCCCTTTCCATGGCAAAAAAAGAACCCCCACTGCATAATGATGCCACCACTATGTTTTATCATGGAGGAGGTTTGGGTGCTTTTCTGCCACATCTGTAGCACAGTGTTTGGCCTGTAAGCCAAACACTTGCATTTTTGTCTTGTCTCGTTTAACTTTATTCAGGAGTAGTAGAGTAAAGGGAGATGAGCGCTCTTCACAACCATGCACTTCTTTGCATTGGTTTATCTCAAAACAGGAATGAATAGGATTGCAAGGCACTGTGGTTTACTCTTAATGAGCCATACTGGAACCGGTGACTTAGCTATCTTTGAGCAGCAGCGGCTGTTTTAAGGCTTTCGATCCAGACAGCAGCCGTCTAGGCCAAGCTTTCCTGTTGGTTTACCAAGCTTTGATTGTAGGAAAACGTAAAGAAAGCAACTAAAAGTAACAAAAAAAACCTGGATAGTTTTAGGGACTTTATTGTCAATTCCATTGTACGATAAATCTTGACACATGTCTTTAGAATTTCTACATGTCCACATGCATGTGTTTACACTGGTAATAAAAGAAGATATTTTCATCATAACTGAGCTGCTGTCCCTTTAACACGTTCCTTTTCTTTTGAGCATCTGTGTGTTTTTCTGTGTGACTGGGTCGTGTTTATTGATATGCAGTGTGTGGGCTAATGCACTTGCAGTCACAGTGCGTTCCGTCAGCTTCTGCAGAGTGACAGTTTTTCAGCCAAGCCTGCTAATGCTGAAACACTGTTTTGTTGCATACAAATATGGCTGACTTTCTGTACCCTACAGCACAAAAATGATTCCCACTCTCAGGACCCTTGCACGTGCAAATATGGTGTACCTAGTGTACCAAGTACCCGAATGATCATTTTTTATTCGTAATTGTTCTGTAGTTCTCTTCAAATGATGAGATCAAAAGAGACAGATGGGTGTGAGGTTTGTGTGTGCAGAAGAGGTAAACAGAGGATCACAAAGATGAAGAGGGTGGAGTTTCAGAACAGACAGAGTCTCTGCTCCATATTGTATTTAACTGTATTGCTCCTCCTGTGGTTTTGCTTAGTTGAGCTCTTAGTTATCTTTCTTGCACAAACAGCATCGAGAACACACTTTTCTGCCTGCAAGAGTGGACTCAGGTGACCAGGCCTGCACTTATCAGTGAGATTCAGTCCATGCATGTGTACTGTTGTGTGTATGCTCCATCCCTTGGTGGTAATTTAGCAGAATTTTGGATAGTGGACAATCACTGCAACAGTGTAATTATTTCACCGTGCTGTGTCTTCCTGCGAGAATTAGTTGATGGATTTCACTTCCTCCTTCATCACACTTCCATATATGGCAAGCCGCTATGAGTACTGCAGCCACTGGTTTGCTCAGCTTGTTACCGTGGCAACCCATACTTACCAGTAGAGGACTCCTCGTCCCCGTTTTTTTTTCTTTTTTTTCCTACCACCTCCATTCTAATGCCTTTTTAACATCTATCCGCTATTCCCACCTGTCTCATTCTTCCACCCGCAGCATCACCACCAACATGTATCCCCTTTCGGTACATTCAGGCTGCCGGGTACCTGGGGGGGGGTTAGGGTGAGAGAAGACAGAAAAAGAGAGTGAGAGAGATTTTTGAGGCAAAAAGTGAAATCTGGGGGGTATAAAATTAGAGACTGCTAAAGAATGTGTGGAATATGAGATCCAGAAATATTGTAACACAGTACTGTAAAGCATAGCAAAAAAGGCAACCAGTTATAGGGTCACTGTGTTAAGATGAACGTGAGTAATTTTGTGTTGGTGTAGAGAGGGAAGATGAGTCCCTGCCTCCACTCATCATAAAATGTGTCTCTCTCTCCTATCCTCTCTCAAAGCCGTGACAAAACAGGCTTCAGCTATGGCTCTGAATGAATACACTATCCGCACTCTATTTTTATTGTAGACAAAGCCAGTGAGGACATGTCCTTATCTATCAAAACCAACCTTTATGGATTTCCAAAGCGAGTTGCAGCAGGTCAACAACAATAATTTTTTTCACTTTTACAGTTTAGAATAAATAATGAGATAGAAAACAAAGACATCAAATGTACACTGGACAAATTTCTAGGCATCTTGTTGAAAACCTCAAATTAGATTTGACAAAAAAACGGTGGTGCTTTTGTGAGTAAATTGATGAAACATCTAAATTGCAAAGTCACTCATTAACACACAACATTTTTCACAAAACATAAAGGCATTTGTGTTTGGTCATTTAATTATTCAATGTGACAATATATTTTTTCTGCATGGAGTTTGCATGTTCTCACCATGCATCTGTGGGTTCTCACAGGGTACTCCGGCTTCCTCCCACAGTCCAAAGACATGCCTGTTAGGTTAATTGGTCTCTCTAAATTGCCCTTAGGTGTATGAATGAGTGTGTGCATGGTTGTTTGTGTGTTGCCCTGCGATGGATGGTGACCTGTCAGGGTGTACCCCACCTCTCGCCCATAGACTGCTGGAGATAGGCACCAGCTTCCCTGCGACCCACTATGGAATAAGCAGTAGAAAATGACTGACTGACTGTTAAAAATAATGTATTTGCGGATTGAGCAGCAGAGTTGAGTTATTTTGGTTATCCCTATGTAAAACTTGCCAAATCCTCTTTGTCAGTGATGATACGGGGTAGAAAAAACCACGCCTTGTCATCACTGGAGGTAATCTTAATGTGAGATATTGAGATGACATCCTGCAAGCAGGGGCAATCCCATATCTCCACTCTTAGGGACCGAGCTCCATCCTGCAAGATGTTAACACTCACTGCCACAGAGCGAGGTTTGGAGAAGGAGGAATGGCCTGCCTGCTGTCTCTTGATCACCGGTGCAATTAACATTAGCCCGTTGTTCATGCCAAAGAGACCAATACAATGCTTAAATGCAATCCCAAAGCAGTATGTGACCAACCTGGCGACCACCATGAGGAGGAGGGGCAAGGCTGTTGTGGCTGCGTACAGTTGTCCCAAAAAGCACTGAGAACTCTGTTTGTTAAATGAATAAACATTTAAATGAGCAACATGGCTTGTGTCTTCAACCTTCAGTCATCCAATCTAATAAATGACACTCAAAAAGAGTCAATGGCAGAATAAGCTAAAGTGAAATAAACAGTATGGTCAATGGCACAAGATTTTTTGCCAAAAAGAGCTGTCACAACAAAGAAATAGTTAACCAAACACACATTTCTGCACTCTCTGTGCGAAATTTATATTAGGGGTGTTTTTGGGTTATGGAAGATAAGAAACATGCAACCAAAAGCACATTAAGCGTGTTGTTAAGAAAATGAGCGACTGTTTTGAACTAAATGTGCGCGTAAAAACTTTAAAATGGTGCAATCCAACATTTGCCATGACAAACATCTATATTGGTGGCAAACAGATACATTATAAGCTACATTAACAGATATTAATTGGCAGTAAAGATGCTGTGGTCAAATATTAAACAGGGTGTAAGTTTGGCTTGAGTTCAGTTTGTGTATTGGGTTATAAATGATTATGACCAGCAACATAGAGCTGTAATGCTGCGCCACTAACAAAATGTTTTTCATGCCTTCATTATTTACCACAGCAACAGAGCATGTGTCTTGAACCATTAAATCAGTTTAAAAGAGCTGGATAAAAAAAAAAGAAAATTCCTAAACGTCTGACTACACACAGGGGCGTACCAAATGGACAGAAAGTAAGGAGAATAATGTTGCTAGTAAAAACAAATCAGCTTAATAGTAACCCCAAACCTATTTGATCATGAGCTTATATTCTCTATAAATAGCAAAATAAAACAATTAAACATTACCAGATATGTCTAATAATTGAAGGCATTTTAATGTCTTTAAAACTGTACAGGCTTAGACATTTCCAAAATGTTTTATCTCTGCTCCACCATAGATCAGCAAATAATGATAATGCAAATTTAAGTTTTAATATGTACATAAGTAAAGACAATCCATTAAAACGCTGGGCATCTGTGCATCTTTTTGATTGCAATGATGATGGAGAGTATACAGTCATCACCCTGGTGATTCCTGACATTATTTTGTATTTGCAAGTGTGCAGATGAAAAATTTCACACTTAACAGCTCAGCTGATATTAGTAAAAGGAGTGATTATCTGTTCATCTGTGATTTGCAAAACGAATTAGGTTGAAGATTACACAGTAAGATTATTGTGGGAAGAAAAAACAAGCGAAACTACAGGAATAAACTGATTAGAATCATGTTGATTGTCTTTTCTAAGTAGATGCTCTGTTGAAGAGTCTATAATCATGAATATATAATCTCTGCCTCTACCTGTTAGAAAAGCTTTAACCACTGACATTGTTTTCTTTCAGAGTAGATTTGACTTTAAATACATTTAATGGAAAAACTGAGATCTTTCTTTTTCTGCTTATCATGTCATGTGAGACAAGATTGATCATAGAAAACATGGAGTTAATACAATAGTGGTTATTAATGCATTTACTCTATATTGAAGAGCTGTTATAGATGGTGCACCAAGATCCAGCAGGTAAAATAAGTGATGAACATGTTAACATTTTCCTCAGTTTAAATATCTCTAATGGGACTACAGGCATGAAATTCATACCAGACATCAGCAAGGTCCCAAGTAATTCAAATATGCAAAGCAAATCAGTCCACAAAGGGGGATACTGAATGAAAATAGGGAGTATTGAACAGACAGTAATGTATTAAATACTTTATGATGATAACAACTTCAAGACTTTTCCTATATAAAGAAACTAGTCACATGTATTGTTTAGGTGTGATTGTGACCCAGTCTTCCACACAAACTGTTCTGGAGGTCCTTTCTATCTATCCTTTCATCTGACCGGATCACATTCCCCCAGTATTTCACTGGTTTGTCCAGATTTTCTACAGCAAACTTTAGACAAACTTTAACATGCTATTTCTTCAGCAGTGGAGTCTTGCGCAGTGAGTTTGCATAGAAAACACTGCTGTTGAATGCTTTATTTATTGTTTGCATGGGAAAAACTGAATCACCTATTTCCAGGTCTTTCTGAAGCTCTCTATGAGAGCACCTAGGCTCTTGAACAACTCTTTTAATCGTTCTTCATAGTCCTCTTTCCTCAATCCTCTGAAATCTTACAAGGAGCACCTGGTCAGACTGCCGTCCAAAGATTATACATCGGAGGGAATTTAGAGCACAAGATGAGCCTATATGACATTGCAGTGCTGTGTGCCACTGCCTGTGTGTCACACTGGATGGCAGCTAACACCTTTGCATACTGTGAACACCTTTGTTTGTATGCTGGTTTTGTGTTGATTGTATAAGCAATCTTTTTTATTATTATTCTTATATTGTTTGGATTTAGATAAACATTACACAGATGAGTGATGGTGTTTGGTCAGTCTGTTATCTGATGCCTATCATCTCTGTCTCTTTATCTTCCATTTTTATTTTTAAACTATATCTCTTTTTTGTTTACCATCTTTGTTTCCTTGTGTTGTTTGTTCCAGCGGATATAATCTCCACCGTAGAGTTCAACCACACAGGAGAGCTCCTGGCCACAGGAGACAAAGGAGGCCGTGTGGTCATCTTTCAGAGGGAACCAGAGGTAGGAGCACACACTAATGGTCTGAACAGATAGAAAAGAGTTTTGCACAGCAGTAACTGTCTTTTATTCCAGCTGCTGTATCTTCATATCAAGGATACAATCAGCCAATCAGCAATCATCTCATTAATCTCTTTTCCCCACGTTGTTTTGCATTTTACTTTCCATAGAGTAAGACTGAGCCATTTTCCCAGGGAGAATACAACGTGTACAGCACCTTTCAGAGCCATGAGCCCGAATTCGACTACCTTAAGAGTCTGGAGATTGAGGAGAAGATCAATAAGATCCGATGGCTGCCTCAGCAGAATGCCGCCCACTTTCTCCTCTCCACCAATGGTGAGAACAAAGAACAACCCACTCCACATCCCACCCCCAAAACAACAGACACATCTCAAAGAAGCCAGGGCTCATTTTTAACTAGAGGTGGGTGATGCAACAATATTAGGTTAAAAACTGTAATATGTTAATATTAGGTTATAATTGAGAACAACCTTCTGCCAAATCAGAAAGATCCTGACATGATCTATAGGTGGAGCATTATGATTTCACTTTTGGACGATGCTCAAAGTGAGCACTAAAGGGGAGAGTGTGTTGGCCGCTGCAGCTCAGTTATTTACTCAGGAAAGTCTTTTAAGGGAAGCTCAGCCAAGCTTTTTACAACATTATATAATTTTAATTTAATACCTGAGGGGGTTATGTTGTTACTTTCATAATAAGCGGTAATTATTTTTCTCTAAAAAACAGTAATTAAATTAAACTAAAAAAGGTGTAGGTCATTTGTTCAAAGTTTGTACATTAACCATGTAATTTGGTGGTTTTAGGTTAAAAGATGTTTTTACTTGTTAAAACATGGAATTGAGAAAAATAAGTGTGTGAAAATAAAAAAATAATAATTTGGAAAAAAGTGAATCGGATTTAATAGGGCCCTGTGTCAGGAAAATCTTATAGTTGTTCTATGTGCTTATACAAATAATGACTTTTCTTTTTCTTCTTTTCCCTTAGCTTCTTTAAATTACTTTTACAGAGCGATGTTGCCTTATACCTGAGTGTGGTTTCCATTTTTTAATTATAATCTAGGTTTTGAGTCTGGCTAAACAGTTGAAGGACATCTTATGTTTTAAACTACAAGTTGGGGAAAACTGTCCTATCTGTTTAAAATCTGTTAAAAAATTTCTTAAGTGGTGCAGGGGTACAGTATGCAACCTATGTATGGAGGCTAAAGCTCTCGACGCAGCCGGTTCGATTCCCGGCCTGTTGACCTTTGCTGCATGTCTTCCCCTCTCTATCTCCACCCCATTCCCTGTCGGTCTACTTATAAAATAAAGGCCATTGTCTTTGGAGTAAAGGCTTTGTTATGTTATACTCTTTAAGGGCCATGCTTTTTATGGAAATACTGCTAAAAGTATTTTTATAATTTTACCTAAAAAAAGAATTGTGTTATGATGCTTTTGCCACATCGCCCACTTTTAAACATGAATGAGCATTTGAAAAAATGTAACACACTTGGTTTCACAGAAGTCAAGTAACTGCTAAACGAAAAGGTCATTAACAGCTCTGGCAAATAAAACTGATGAGGCTCATCTGATTCTGTTTGAGCAGCACCTCTGAGGTTTTTATTTTGAAAAACTAATAAAAACAGAATTTGTTTTTCAAGTATCCGGTTTATTATATATAAATATGGTTTATTTTCTTTTAGAGCAGCGTTTGTACTGGCTGAATTTCAGTATTTGTATTTGTTCGAGGTGAAAAGTTGGATTTATTTACATATTCGATTTAGGTTTTTTCTGTCAGAGGCAGATTTTTCTTTACCCCAAAAATGATGAGTGACTTCAGAAATCTAAAATTGCATTAGCATCCAAAGCTTGTGTTGCTTGGCAGAGGGGTCTGGATTTATACTCTATATGCCACGTTTACGGCTATAGGGTAAGATCTATAGGTTTACCCTGAGAGCCACATTATTGATTTCTTCTAGTACTGTATTATTTATGATTGAGGATATGAAAAATGTAGGAGCTGCTTCAGCAGATTAGTGCTGAACCTGCTGTCATATTTTCCAGTGTACTAGTATCAAGTGCATTTGAAAAACAGGACCATCTTTTCTATTTCTGTAGAGTCTTTTGCTTTTTCAGGGTTTATCAAAATATTTATATAAGTACTTTTCAGTACTTTTCATCATGATGGTTTATAGCTATGTAGCTATCAAAACACTCTTTTGAAGACACCATGTGCAATGGAGCAAAAACATCTCACAATAAGATGTTTGGTGGTTAAAATTCACTTTAAGCTAATAGTACACGTCAAACACTCTCTTAATTTTATTGCTGCAGCAAATCATTGGGTAAACAATGCAAGAGAAACCTTTGGTGAGTCTGGTGAGCGATTTGCGGATGTCATCAGATACTTTGAACATAAACACATAAACACAAAAAACATTTTCTTACCTCAGATACTTCCTACTTGCTCTTAACTGACACCCATTGTTGCTTCAGAAGGTCAGGTTTCTTACTTCCCTAAAGTTATATGTCGCTACCGTGATATAAACTGTAGGGTGCCTTTTACTGGATAATTTTATCTTGTTTGTTTCTTTCATTAAAGCAAATATTTTGCACAAGACTTGTTTGATAATCCTGTGGTAAGAAGTGATTCAGATAGAGAGCACTGTTTAAGGTGGGTGTGCAGTGCACATTCTTACTGTTTTGCTATGCGTGGTCTTAGGGATAAAAGTGCTCACTCCATTTTTTATGTGTTGTCGATGAAAAGCTTCATATGCAATTATAAAATTTCCGCAAGAATGATTTTTATGTCGACAAAACGATTGGCTTTTAAAAAAATTCTCCTCTGATATGATGCTGCAAAAATTTCCATAGCTCAAGAAGATCCAAGGGATCACAAAATAATTGGAGGAAAACTAAGAAAATACCTCCAACATACCTGTATGGGTCTGTAGACATCATTGTGAGAAAAATTTTATTTTATGTTGCTTTTTTATTAGAGATTCCCAGCATAAACTGGTCTGTTTTCCAGATAAGACCATTAAGTTGTGGAAGGTGAGTGAAAGAGATAAAAGACCAGAAGGATACAACCTGAAGGATGAGGAAGGTCGCATTAAGGATCTCTCCACAGTCACCTCTCTGCAGGTATCAGTTCATCTCATCTCATCTCATCTCATGTTATCTTCTCTTCTCTTATCTTATCTTGTTGGTTGGTTAGTTGGGCAATGAAACTAGGTCAGTAGATTAATCTGTGCTTGCATGTGCAAAAGTGGGTCAGTAGCACAAGGTACATGAGTAAGAGTGACTTTATGGGGGAGGTGGAATCCCTTAATATGAGCAGCTGCTTCAGCTGAACATCTGCTCTTAATCTAAACTATTCAAAGCTTTAGATTTCGTATCAGGAGTTAGGTTAGCTGCAAACTTGCAGAGAAGTTAAACAAATTCAGCCTAAAAAGACAATTATTGCATTTTCAATTTTTAGTACAAACTGCAAGCTTTTATTCTATAATTGTTTTATTTAAATTGACTGAAACATTAAATATTAATATGTAATAGTATTTTTTTTTTCAATTAAATAAATCTGCTATATCTTGGCAATTTTTCTGCTTTTAAGTAGAGAGAAGGGACGTAACGCTGCTCCGCCTTATGATTCCAGGTGCCGGTCTTGAAGCCCATGGACCTGATGGTTGAGGTGAGCCCCCGGCGAGTGTTTGCCAACGCCCACACGTACCACATCAATTCAATATCGGTCAACTCGGACTACGAGACCTACATGTCAGCGGACGACCTGAGGATCAACCTCTGGCATCTGGACATCACTGACCGCAGCTTCAGTATCCTTCAGTGCACTCACACACTGTAGCCATCGAGGCAATACAGACTCCTACAGGCACACACAAAGACACAGATTATAAAGCATATACTCATACTTGCATGCTTACAAATTTCTAATAATGAACCCCACCCCCACACACAGACACATAAAAACTTCCACTCTGCAAATCCCACTTTGTTTTATAGATTAATGCATAAAGACCCACACACTTGGGGGGAAGGGAGTATTATTGTTGAGGAGTGAAACTATATCCTAATGAATAATTCAGAAGTTGCATAAATATTCCAGTCCCTTTCTGGGTTCTAATCCAGGTCGAAACACAGAATATTCACATCCCAGACCATGACAGGATTTATTATTAGTTTATCTGAATATGGAATTACATTTCCCACAACAACAGCAACTCCCCTCAAGATATATTTTTATTAGCTTGCTACATTCTGCTGTATAGTATATGATGTGTATTGGCTATGTTTACATTAAGGTTTTGCTAGACCTTCTTGTGGATTATAAAATAACTTAATCTAATTTCTAAGAAGATCAATGGATATTTAAAATAAGTAAATTCTGCCAAATAACGCATAAAGTTGTCTTGGAAATTAACCGCATATCTTATGAAAGTGATTTTCTGCTTTTTCCCTGAGCAACGCCTCTTTCTATCAGACATTGTGGACATCAAACCAGTAAACATGGAGGATCTGACGGAGGTGATCACAGCTGCAGAGTTTCACCCCTACCACTGTAACCTGTTCGTTTACAGCAGCAGCAAAGGCACCTTACGCCTCTGTGACATGAGAGAAGCAGCGCTGTGCGACAAGCACTCCAAATGTGAGTATTCCTGCTGAGACACATTAAGATGTTACTATATGTTATTCATCTTTTCCTTTACTTAGATGGTTTTTAAAGCTAGATTTTTTTGCTCTTAGTGTGTTTGTTTCAGTTTGATTTTGGGTGACAACATTTCTACAGTGGCTGATTTCTTGAGACTTCTAGAAAACTAAAAGAAGTTTTTTTTTATATAAATACAGGCAACAGGACTTCAAGGTTGATTGTTGGTCCAATAACTTAGTTCATTTCAAAATCTACACAAGTGAACATTTATGTTTCCCAGAATATAAATCCTGATAGCTTCGGCCATCCTGGGTTGTTTGAAAGAAGTTGTTGCGGTAAACAAAATCTCGGCTTTTCCACATTCCAAATTTAATTTAATTTAAAGATTGCAGTAATACCACTCTCTTTATGTTTTCTGGTCCAAACGTGTTCTCTGACCAAAGTTTGGACCTACTGATAATCTCTCTGACTGTTCAAGGTGCATCAATATTATTCTCATAATTTTCTAATGACCTTCTTGCTGAAAAACCTTTGGGATTTGCTTAGTAGTATAGAAAACAACACATAAAACGCTGGCTGTTCCAGTCTTAGGTACTTTTAGAGTCTTTCTATAAAGAAGGAGCATTCCTAACAGAAACTCATGAATCACTGATTGTTAGATTGGACGTACCATATTTAGACCAGGTTCCTTTATAATAGTTGGCAATGAACAAGAAAACAGTGCAAAAATATATCTATAATCACTGGGTTTGCACTTTCACAGGTGCAGATGTTCATATAGAGGGATGCCTGACAGAATTTAATGTCATTGATTGTTGTTTTTTAATTTTTAGCCGTGGTACATTTTGATTTTGTAGAATTGACAACAATAAAGCTCAAAATACTTCACGTGAGATGATGTCTACAATTCAGATTTTTCATTAGATGTTTTTGTGGATGAATTTAGTTTATTTTGACATATTGGCAACATCAACAATTTCACATATAGTGTTTTAAAACATTTCAAATAAAGCTACACTTTATTTTAATGTCTTTTTTTGGCTAAACTAGAATAAATGGCAGTGAAATTAACAATTACTGTTGGAGCAGAGAAATTAACAGGATTTAACATCTCAAAACAACAATCTAATCAAAACTAGCACCACCGACAGGTTTAAATTTCCGCTGGTCTAAAACTATGTTTTATTTATTGCAAAATACTTTAACAATGGCTAAATCAAAATGGCCTGGATCCACAGATAAACATTATAATCATTTACACTTTGGTCCTACTATTTCATATTGGTCTTGTGTTCCGGTAGCAAACTAAGATTAAATAGTTTCAGCATTGCCTTTCAACCGTACCATATGTTATTTGCTCTCTAACTAAGCCAGGCTGCTAAGACATTGCATGAGCTTTGCAACTTAGTTATCGTATATATTGCACTTAGACCCCACTGCTACAAAATATACATAAATGTCAGACAAATATCTCAGTAATGACTCAATATTAATGTCACATAATCTCATGCTATGCTGTGCAGATACTCTCTGTGCAGTGATTAAGACTCACCTCAGCATGTTGAATACTTGAAGTGGCTCCAAATGACAGCAGTCTGATCTACTTTCTGATTAATTCAACTAATAATTATTTAACCACCTGGGGACGGTCATTGAGTATGCCGCATTGATATGTCATCCCCAGATGTACAAGGGATCATTAGGCATGGGAAAAGAAATTAGATGGTGACTTAAAGGTGAAAATGATGAGTGTAAATTTTACACCCTTTTACACCCTTTATCCCAGTACACACCAAGCATACAAAACAGGGGTGCATCAAAAGCAACAGACAAACGTCATAGATGTAACCAGATTGGGTGTTTCACAACAAATACCTAATTTCTTCTGCTTTAGATGCAGGTAAAATCTGTTTTTAAAATGAGTGGTAAAATACGAAATGGTTTGAGACAAGAGTCCAGGTCACACCAATAAACGCTTTGATGCAAATCCATCTATTATTTTTTAAGGAATCTATACAGCAACCACATTGAATTAAATGAGTTTCCTTGAGTAACGTAACTATTCTTTCCAATCCCTTGTTTACTTTGTGTTTACTTTTTTTGCTTAATGCTAGACTGCTAAGAAAGATGGAAATCACTTTAAGCTTTCAAAACATGGGCATGTTAGCTTTTAGCTCAGTAGTCTTACGTATTTTACCCTTAAGTAACTGCAAATAAATACATCTAATGCAGCAGATCCTATTTAAATCTATGTTTTACTATAGTTTTACAGTTTACAGTAGTACATGTTGCATAGACCATGGACTGCAAGAAAGCCTATATGTTTGATCTACCTATTTAAGTTTAAAGTATAGGAAATCTGTCAATAGGTTCCTGACAGTGTGGGAGTGCTGTGTACTTTATCTGACATAGCAGGTTGGTTATTTGTAACATGACACAGTATTTCATAAATCTACCTTCACAAAGGGACACAAATCAGTTGATGTTAGATTTAGTTTTTAGGGCCCCAAGGTACCCAAGCTGTATTTTTATTGCCCCTTTTCTTCCTGCTGAAATGTTTGCCATTTGATTTACAGCTCTGACCATGAGTCAGTGCTGCAGAGTTTCTGCAAAAACCGTGCTTATTTTGAAGCTAGAGCTTTTATTTAAATTGGCAAAATTATGTCCTTGCAAGCATTTCTTTCACCATAACTCATGAGAGGAACCCTTTTATCTCTAGGCTGAAGTAAAATACTTGTAGTATTCAACTTTTATTCCTGTATCTCTCCCATCTTCTGCAGTGTTTGAGGAGCCAGAGGATCCTAGCACTCGCTCCTTTTTCTCTGAGATTATCTCTTCTGTGTCAGATGTGAAGTTCAGCCACAGCGGTCGCTACCTGCTCACCAGAGACTACCTGACTGCAAAAGTTTGGGACCTCAACATGGAGAGCAAGCCCCTGGAGACATACCAGGTATGTGTGACCAATGATGTGTGACAGGCAGGGAGATAGTATACAGTATATACCTAGCAGGGAAAATAAGGATTGAACATGCCAAGTTGTTTTCTTGAATTGTTTAATGTTATTTCCAAAAAGAACTGTCGACATGTAGGTGACACCATGTGTCCGTAACAATCCAAGTAATCCACACTTACAAAGAAATCAGCACAAAGTAATCCATAAATTGAATTAACAGAATGAACATGCATACAATGTATATCATGTATTCAGTACTTAGCCTTTTTTTGATAATTCAATTCAATTCAGTTTTATTTATATAGCGCTAATTCACAACACATGTCGTCTCATGCCACTTCACAAAAGTCAGGTACATACATTCCAATTAATCCTAATCATTGAACAGTGCAGTCAGAGTTAGTTAATTATTCAAATTGGATAAAAAGTTTTTCTTTTTAAGGAAACCCAGCAGATTGCATCCATTCAGTGACTTGCAGCATTCCCTCCTCCCGGATGAGCATGTAGAGACAGTGGACAGTCACTGGGGTTGACTTTGCAGCAATCTCTCATACTGAGCATGCATGTAGCGAAAGTGGAGAGGAAAAACTCCCTTTTAACAGGAAGAAACCTCCAGCAGAACCAGAACCAGGCTCAGTGTGAGCGGCCATCTGCCACGACCGTCTGGGGGTTAGAGAGAACAGAGCAGAGACACAAAGAGAGCAAAGAAGCACTGATCCAGGAGTACTTTCTATGGGAAGGAAAAGTAAATGTTAAGGGATGTAGCTCCTTTAGTCGTTTCACCTAGAAAGAAAGAACATATAAACTCTAAGCCAGTTTTCAAGGTTAGAGTCTGAAAGAGAGCACATATAATTAGTTACAGTAATAGCTCAGTCAATCGCCATGTCTAGGAGAGAGAAAGGGTTAAACACTGAAAGACAGGGCCATGTGAATCATCGGTAGAGGGTGAGCATTAAGTTGTTGCCAGCAGAAGCTTGGACGATGCCCCTCTCCAGAAAGATGTCACAGGTAGACACAGAGTCAGGCCAGGTGTAGCTTCTAGGAAGAGAAAAGAGAGAGAACAAAGTTAAAAGCTGAAATAACAGCAAATAATGCAAAATTGGAGAGTAGTGTGAGAATGTAGCGAAGAGGGTGAAAGTGGTCATTATGTCCTCCAGCAGCCTAAGCCTATAGCAGCATAACTACACAGAAAGGTTCAGTTCAGATTATTTAGTTAAACAGCGCTTATTTTCAACAATGTCATTTCAAGGCACCCCACAAAGGGTCCCACTGATGGTCAATGTTATACTAAAAACCACAACGATTGGGATATCTCTCTCTGTCAGATTGACCATAACCATTGGAAAAGAGAAGGGGTCATACAGGTAGCAGAAATGGAGGGTGTGTTTGCACCTCAACCATAACTGAGCCGGTTTAGGCTAAACCTGACTTCCCCTTACTCCATCCAACAAGGGGAGAAGAAGACAGAGGAAAAATAAGGAAGATAGCTCAGGATAACCTAAGCCACTCTAACTATAAGCTTTATCAAAAAGGAAAGTTTATGCCTAGTCTTAAAAGTAGACAGGGTGTCTGCCTCATGGACTAAAACTGGGTGCTGGTTCCACAGGAGAGGAGCCTGATAACTAAAGGATCTGCCTCCCATTCTACTTCTAGAGACTCTAAGAACCACCAGTAAACCTGCAGTCTGAGAACGAAGTGCTCTGTTAGGAACGTATGGAACAATCAGATCCCTGATGTATGATGAAGCTAGATCATTAAGGGCTTTATATGTGAGAAGGAGAATTTTAAATTCTATTCTGGATTTAACAGGGAGCCAATTAAGGGAAGCTAAAATAGGCGAAATATGATCTCTCTTTTTAATTTTCATCGGAAAATTAAAAAGATAAGACGTTAAGACGTCTCCTGTATGGAGAAACCAGCTGCATGCATTGCTCAGATGTAGTTTTGGTCATATCTGCCAAAGAAACTTGTCTTTAAATCCTGAAGGTTTTTGGGGCCTCCTCTTTGCTCTTTGACCTTCAGGGTTATTTTTTAAAAGATGTTCAATCATTTCAAATTTCCTGATTGGCAGAGCCATTCTAGCAGCTTGATTTTTTTCTCTAAAATTAATTGAGAGTTTCCTTGGCTGTGTGTTTGGGTCTACGGTTTTGCTGAAAATTTACCCTAGTTTCGTATTCAGAATTGTATGAAGAAAGTCTCAGTAAACGTCTTCTTTCATCCTGCGGATAATTACACAAAGTTTTCCAGCATCATATGGTGAAAAATGTCTCCAAACTTTGGTATTGTTTTCTCGAGGGGGTGATGTATAGTACCAGACCTCCTCCAGACTTGGTTTGTTGATTGGCATTCAAAGAGTTCAATTTTGATCTCATCTAACCAGAACATATCCTCCCTGTAATTCACTGGCTTGTCTAAATGTTCTCCTGCAAACCTTAAACAAGCCACAACATGGTTTTTCTTCATCAGTGGAGTCTAGCGTTTTGAACAGCCTATAATATACGCCGTCAGTAGACCAGACATTAGACCAGCCGATATCAATTTACATTGATTGGTGGCAGGATTTCTTTCTGAATACTAAGTGATTTGCTCCTGCTGTCTGATCATCATAGACAGCATGAGCATTCTTTGTATGAGATTTGGTCTTATTACTAGAAATATTTCACACTGGCACAAGGGGGAAATTCAGGGGAGACAGGACATATTATAAAAAGCAGAGGTATGTTTACTGGATACGTATTTAATTTTGCAACCAGATTCTTTTACAAAGCAGTAAATGTCAGCAGCGTGCACACTCAGTCCCTGTAAAGTTTAAGGTTTAAGGCCTAAACCCTCAGGACAGAAATTCTGAATTGAAAAACAAGCTGTACTGATAGAAAGCCTACAAAAAGTCTGGTTCATGTTCACCATCTTATTCAGAAATATCTACAAACTTTTAGGTTGTCTGATTGTGTTTTAAAACAGCTGAAAACAGGCTGCAAAACCTCATCTCCAAGATTAAACTTCATGATAAGGTTTTCCTTAGAAGTTTATTCTGAAGATTTATGCAGCCTAAGTTGTTTGCCTTTTCTCTGCTGCTGCCTGACTAATGTTGTGTTGCTGCCATGCAAGATAATATGCAGAGTTTGAGAAATCAATCATAAGGCAGAAAATTGTTCTCACATTTCCACAGTCCTAGCTAACGATAACATCTTTACTTTCTGGAAAATATTAACTGAATTCCGGCCAGAGTAAGCTTCTTGCTGTTGTCAGCTCTAAAACTTTTGACAAATTCAGAGCACTGGATGTGGGACAATGATTAAAACAGCTTTGCTTGCTTTTTAAATACTAGGTTGAGAAAATAATCTCTTCTTTCAAGAGTAAAATATAAATACAGTATGTGTCATTTCTGTTTGCTTGACAAACAGGGTCACACAAGTTTCTGTCTATCCATAATAAGCATCCGATGAGTGTCCTAGTATTCCTGTGGAGGGTGTTTAGCTGGACATGTCTGTCTGCATGTAGGCCTGACGTGTGAGGGCCCCTGAGGCAGCCTCGAGTGGGAGGCAACGACGCGCTATGGCTATTTATAGGCTGCAGAGCCTCCACTCATAAAGTAAAGTGGGAAGGAGGGATACCTTACACAGTGGCTGACACCTAGATCTGCAATGCAGCACAGAGAGGGGGGAAGTGGGGAAGAACAGGGGGGAGAACCAGGGTGTTGGATGGGAGGCAGACTGGGGACGGTGTAATGGAGTGAGGAGAAGAACGGATAGTGTAAAGAAAAGGATGATGGAGCAAGAAGATGGGAAAATTGTGTAGAGATAGCTGTATTGTTGTAATTACTTATAAACATAGCTGGAAGGTGCAATAATGGACAAACTCGGAACAAGCAGCATGTGGGTTAGAGTTACTTTATTTCCAGGATTTACAGGGAAGCAACAAATCACAAATATCTAGAGATGCATCAATCACAATTTTGTGTTTTATTTTGAATCTCCACTTTTTGCAAAGCTGTGACCTGCTAATTTGAGCCGGTTCTGATTTCCTATTAGAACTAAGATATAAGAAGACATAAGAACAGATTTCAAAATATATTTTTCTAGTCTTCATAACAACAACGATCATTAATTAAGCTGAATTGATGTCACGCTGTTTGTGAGACAAAGGAGCCAGTGTAAACAGGGTTTTACTATTATTTTAAAAGATCTGAGTTGATGTTTTCACATGGTTGTAGCATCTTATGGTAGTGATAAGCACGAATAGCGATACTGAAACAGTCTCCCTGTCCATTCTTAGAGAAATGTAGATCTGTTTTCCAAAAGCTGCCAACATTTTCAGCATGTTCCATGACAGACAGGAGCTGTGAAAAATTCAAGTGGAAAATCCTTTTGTAAGGTACTCTATGTGAGGAATGTAATAACTTTTGTTTCAGCTCCTTTGTTAAGTTATTACAGGATACATTTTGCCGATTACCATGTTGCTAAATTAGACATTTGTCTTTATATGACATGCACTTGTAGCCGAAACTTGATTTGGGATATTTTATGTTGTAATGTTGAGAGAATTACATTTGATTTCATCTTCATCAGTGTATGAGGATTAAAAAGGCCCACAGCTGCAATCAGCTGTCATGTTTTAAATCTGATCTGCCATGGATTATAAAAAAGCTCTGCAGAGTTCCTATGCAGTCTGGAAAAGGGTGGAATTGGATGTATGTCTTTTCCAGGTCTAAATATAAAAGTTGCATCCATCCACTGGTCTTTCTGTCTTTCCATTATTCCTCTTCACATTCTGAGGTTGCTGCAGCTACCTTATTTAAATCATGACCACCGTAAAATATATAAAGTAAATTCATACTGAACCTTTTAATTAATACATACACATCTATAAAATAGTTTAAAAATGAATGAAAACTCTGCAAAACAAGAATCTGTAAAACTATGGAAATTTGCTGTGAAAAATGTGTAGGAACACTGTATGTATTAGTAAAAGCTGAAATATTGTGTGTGCGTTCATCTGTTCATAAAAAAACACAGGCTTGCTTAGCATGATAACGTTGCACATTACTATAAAAAACACATCTTAGTTATTTACCAGAGTCATCAGGATGTCACGGTCTGTGGTTGAATTGGACCAAAATGCAGACAAGCACTGGGCAGCAGCATGATGAGAACAAGTTCTTATTTTAATCAAAAAGGTTTCCAAATGCAGTACAAAAAGTTTCCCAAAAACTTGCATGAGTAGAACCAAATATTTACATTAATTAAGTTAAGTTAATTTAATATGCACTGTGAAGCTGCTGGAGCTCTGGGTAACGTCACTTCCTGTTTTCGCAATTGCACTCGGTGAATTGTTTGGTGTGTGAAGGCTCTCTCGTTCGATCTGATTTCTCTCTACTGTGATATCTCTTACTTGTTCTAATACATAAGCACGTTAAAGCACATACTTTTTGTTGCTGTATTTAACGTTTGGGGACTTTCCGTGTTTTACACGGTTTTCTAGTAGTGGTAAGGGGTCTCTAGCTTAGCGTTAGCTTTAGCTCCACCATGGCTACCCGTTCTGCTGTTTCTCTCTCCGAGTCTCCTCCTCTCTCCAGCTCTCTGTGTCAGATGTTCAGTTACTCCTCTGCCTCCTTTAGTGATAATGGTACGTGTAATAAATGTAGCATTTTTGTAGCTTTGGAGGCGAGGTGTCGGAATTGGAGGCCCGGCTCCGCGCTGTTGAAAGACCAACAGATAGCCGAGGCCCCTTAGCCAGCACGGAGCCACCGAGGGTAGCTCCCTGTAGCAGTCCTCCAGCAGAGCCCGCGCAGCCGGGGCCTCAGGCCGGCTGGGTGACGGTACGTAGAAAGCATAGTCCTAGATCCCAGCCCACAGGTCACCACCAACACATCTGCGTTTCTAACACACACACACCCACTGAGAAGCCAACTCTGGTGATTGGCAGCTCCATAGTCAGAAACGTGGCAATAAAGACACCAACGACCATAGTCAAATGTCTGCCAGGGGCCAGAACGGGCGACATCAAATCATACCTGAAACTGCTGGGTAAGGATAAGCGTAAATACAGTAAGATTGTTTCACGCTAGCGGTAATGACACCCGGTTACGTCAATCGGAGGTCACCAAAGTTAGTATTACTTCGGTGTGTAAGTTTGCCAAAACAATGTCGGACTCTGTAATTTTCTCTGGTTCCCTCCCTGATTTAACCAGTGACGACATGTTTAGCCGCATGCTGTCATGCTGTCAACCGCTGGCTGTCTAGGTGGTGTCCAGAAAACAATGTGGGGTACGTTGATAACTGGCGAACATTTTGGGGAAAACCTGGTCTGATCCGGAGAGACGGCATCCATCCCACTTTGGATGGAGCAGCTCTTCTTTCTAGGAATCTGGCCGAATTTATTAGTTCTCCAAAACTCTGACAACCCAGGGTTCAGACCAGGAAGCAGGGTCGTAGTTTAACACTCCTCTCTGCAGCTTCTGTACTGCTACCCACCCATTACCCTATGAAGACAGTGTCTCGCCCACGGCCAACATTGAATAGATTAAAAAATAATCTAAAAGGAGGAAATCAGGAAAATCTCATAAAAATAAACACAATTTGGACTAAAAAGAAAAATAAAACAATTAAATGTGGCCTACTGAACATAAGATCTCTCTCTTCAAAGACATTGCTAGTTAGTGACCTGATTTCTGACAATCAGATTGATTTATTTTGCCTAAAAGAAACCTGGCTGCAGCAAGAGGATTATGTTACTATAAATGAGTCAACTCCTACCAATTATTAAAATTTTCACATTCCTCGAAATACTGGGCGAGGAGGAGTAGCAACCATCTTTCAGTCCGATTTATTGATTAGTCCCAGACCAATCAATAGCTACAAGTCTTTTGAATATTTAATCCTCATCCAAATTGCAAAGCACTAAAACCACTTCTGTTTGTTGTTTTGTAGGGTCCACCAGGCCCTTACTCTCAATTTTTAGATCAGTTTTCAGACCTTTTATCTGATTTAGTGTTAAATACAGATAAAGTTATTATAGTGGGGGATTTTAACATTCATGTTGACACTGCAAGTGATAGCCTAAATATAGCCTTTAATGCTATCTTAGACTCAATTGGCTTTGCTCAAAACATTAACAAACCTACCCACCTTTGTCTTCATTCTCTGGACCTTGTGCTGACATATGGCATTGAGTGTAAAGACATAGCAATATTTTCTCATAACCCTGTCCTGTCTGACCATTTCTTAATAACCTTTGAGTTTAATTTAACCGAGTACTCCACACCTGAAAGAAACTTTCATTATAGTAGATCATTATCAGACGATGCTGTAACAACCTTTAAAGAATCTGTTCCACTTTTAATCTCCTCATTATCACTGAAAAGCACAGTGGAGGGCAATAATTCTGTTTCTGCCCCTTCACAAATTGATTCTTTTGTTCATAGTGTTACTTCATCATTGCGTGGTGCATTAGACAATGCAGCCCCCTTGAAAAAAAAAGGTAATTATTCATAGGAGGCTGGCTACTTGGTTTAATTTAGAACTAGGTACTTTAAAGCACAATGTTAGAAGATTGGAGAGAAAATGGCGCTCTTCACAACTAGAGGATTCCTACTTAATCTGGAAAAATAGCCTACTGTTGTATAAAAAGACACTTCGCCAAGCCAGAACAGCTTATTTTTGATCATTAATAGAAGAGAACAAGAATAATCCTAGGTTTCTCTTTAGTACAGTTGCTAAACTTACACAGAGTCATACCTCTGTTGAGCCATCCATTCCCTTAGCTCTTAGCAGTCATGACTTTATGGGATTCTTCTTAAATAAAATTGATTCTATTAAAACTCCCGAAGATGATTACTTCATCCTCAGCAAGTGAGACAACATTGGAAGTAACTGTAGAACCTGATCTGTGTTTGGACTGTTTTGATCCTATGGAGCTTCCTGAGTTATCAGAAATATTAGCTTCATCTAAACTTCAACTTGTATGTTAGACCCAATCCCAACCAAATTATTTAAGGAAGTGTTCCCTCTGATTACCAGCCCCATTTTATATATGATTAATCTATCTTTAGTAAATGGATATTTACCATAGGCTTTTAAGGTAGCTGTAATTAAACCTTTACTTAAGAAACCTTCGCTTGATCGAGATGACTTGAAAAATTACAGACCTATATCCAATCTTCCATTCTTATCTCAAATTCTTGAGAAAATAGTTGGTAATCAAATGTGTGAGCATTTACACAGCAATGAACTGTTTGAAGAGTTTCAGTCAGGCTTCAGAGCTCATCATAGCACTGAAACAGCTCTGCTGAAAGTCACTAATGATATTCTTATGGCCTCAGATAATGTGTCTGTTAGATCTCAGTGCTGCATTTGATACAGTCGACCATAATATTCTCCTAAAAAGGCTGGAATATGCTGTAGGGATCAGGGGAACAGCGCTAGGCTGGTTTAAATTTTATTTGTCTGACAGATTCCAGTTTGTTCATGTAAACGATAAATCATCTTTAAACTCCAGGGTTAATTGTGGAGTACCACGGGGTTCAGTACTTGGGCCAATTCTCTTTACTATATATATGCTTCCAATAGGTCAAATTATCAGGCAGCATAGAATACATTTTCACTGTTACGCTGATGATACTCAGCTTTACTTATCCATAAATCCTGATGGGCCCAACCAGTTAGATAGACTACAAGCATGTCTTGAAGATATAAAAACTTGGATGATTTTAAATTTGCTTCTAAATTCAGACAAGACAGAAGTTGTCGTCTTTGGACCGGAGTCTTTAAAAAAGAAGCTGCTTAGTCAATCACTTAACCTGGACGGCATTAAATTGACCTCCGGTAATAAAGTAAAAAACCTTGGTGTTACTTTTGACCAGGACATGTCATTTAAATCCCATATTAAACAGGTTTCTAGGATTTCCTTCTTTCACCTCCAGGACATTGCCAAAATTAGAAATATCCTATCCAGGAGTGACGCTGAAAAACTAGTCCATGCATTTGTTACTTCAAGGCTGGACTATTGTAATTCGTTACTATCAGGATGTCCACAAAATGCAGTTAAAAGCCTTCAGCTGATTCAAAATGCTGCAGCAACAGTTCTGATGAAAATTAAAAAGAGAGATCATATTTCGCCTATTTTAGCTTCCCTTCATTGGCTCCCTGTTAAATCCAGAATAGAATTTAAAATTCTCCTTCTCACATATAAAGCCATTAATGATCTAGCTCCATCATACATCAGAGATCTGTTGTCCCATATGTTCCTAACAGGGCACTTCGTTCTCAAACTGCAGGTTTACTGGTGGTTCCTAGAGTCTCTAGAAGTAGAATGGGAGGCATATCCTTTAGTTATTGAGCTCCTCTCCTTTGGAACCAGCTCCCGGTTTTGGTCCGTGAGGCGGACAACCTATCTACTTTTAAGGCTAGGCTTAAACTTTCCTTTTTGATAAAGCTTATAGTTAGAGTGCCTTAGTTTATCAGGAGGGAGCTTCTTCCTCCGTCTTCTTCTCCCCTTGTTGGATGGAGTAAGGGGGAGTCAGGTTTAGCCTAAACCGGCTCAGTTATGGTTGAGGTGCAAACACACCTTCCATTTCTGCTACCTGTATGACCCCTTCTCTTTTCCTATGGTTATAATCAGTCTGACAGAGAGAGGGATCCCAATCCTTGTGGTTTTTAGTATAACAATGACCATCAGTGGGACCCTTTTTGGGGTGCCTTGAAACGACATTGTTGAAAATAAGCGCCGTTTAACTAAATAATCTGAACTGAACCTTTCTGTGTAGTTATGCTGCTATAGGCTTAGGCTGCTGGAGGACATAATGACCACTTTCACCCTCTTCGCTACATTCTCACACTACTCTCCAATTTTGCATTATTTGCTGTTATTTCAGCTTTTAACTTTGTTCTGTCTCTTTTCTCTTCCTAGAAGCTACACCTGGCCTGACTCTGTGTCTACCTGTGACACCTTTCTGGAGAGGGGCATCATCCGAGCTTCTGCTGGCAATAACTTAATGCTCACCCTCTACCGATGATCCACATGGCCCTGTCTTTTAGTGCTTAACCCTTTCTCTGTCCTAGACATGGCGATTGACTGAGCTTTTACTGTGACTAACTCTATGTGCTCTCTTCAGACTCTAACCTTGAAAACTGGCTCAGAGTTTATCTGTTCTTTCTTTCTAGGTGAAACCACTAAAGGAGCTACATCCATTAACATTTACTTTTCCTTCCCATAGAAAGTACTCCTGGATCAGTGCTTCTTTGTTCCCTTTGTGTCTCTGCTCTGTTCTCTCTAACCCCCAGTCGGTCGTGGCAGATGGCCGCTCACACTGAGCCTGGTTTTGCTGGAGGTTTCTTCCTGTTAAAAGGGAGTTTTTCCTCTCCACTGTCGCTACATGCATGCTCAGTATGAGGGATTGCTGCAAAGTCAACGCCAGTGACTGTCCACTGTCTCTACATGCTCATCCGGAAGGAGGGAATGCTGCAAGTCACTGACTGGATGCAATCTGCTGGGTTTCCTTAGACAGAAAAACTTTTTATCCAATTTGAATAAATAACTAACTCTGACTGCACTGTTCAATTATTAGGATTAATTGGAATGTATGTACCTGACTTTTGTGAAGTGCCTTGAGACGACATGTGTTGTGAATTGGCGCTATATAAATAAAACTGAATTGAATTGAATTGAAAATGTAGTATCAACAGAACTTAAACAGGGTAGCGAACGAGAGGAACCAGTGAGGAACAATGAAAACCAGAGAGCTTATAAACTGAGGGAAGTGAAGTATGGACCAAGGAGACAGGGAGGCAGGTAATCAGAGGAAACATGAATGAGGTGTGGACCAGGCTGCAGGGAACTGAGGGAATATGAATGGTTGCTATGGTGACCGGACTGGAAGACAAAGGGACACAAGAGAAACTAGACTATGAAATAACCAAAAGGAAAAACTGGATCAAAAGATAAACAATATAAACTAACAAAGAGGAGCAGGGAGGCAGAGGAACAGGAGAACTGACTACAAAACTAAACTATGGGAAGGGGACTAAATAGCAAACTCAGAAAAACAGATCTAAGCAAAACTTTAGGCAAAGATAAATAACCAAATGAAGCATAAGAATCGAGAATAACCATTAACTAAAGTAAACTGAGAAACTGGAGGAAACAGAAGAAACACCTGACTGAATAAAAGTAAACAAACACTAAATTACCTGAGAGGGAAGCAGAGAAAATGAAGACTAGAATAAATACAAACCAAAACGTAAACAATTACAGAAAGCTAACCTATCAGAAGGAACTGGAACAAAACTATCAGGGAACAGAAGAAATAAATAAACATAACTACTAAACCCAAAGGAATAGAAACACCAAGCTGAAAAGTAAACAAACACAAAACCACAACAAGTCCAAAATGGCAGAATCCTAACACAGAAGACCTCGACTTACTCTTTTAAGAAGCACTGTAAACTTCCTGAAAAAATTAGTGCAAAGTCTATTAAAATCTTCTTGGCAATATGCTCATTAAAACATAACGTATAGGATTAAGCCTTTGACATTTGAAAAAATACATTTTGTCAGCAGTTTTTTCACAGAAATTGTTATTTTGTCGCATCCGACTTCAAAACCTTTTTCCCCACATAAGCAGACATATCGCAAACGGTGCTTTCATGTAAATGGATAAAGTCAAGTAGAAGTTGGCAGTGGAATTATAAGCAAAGACCAGGAGGTAAATCAGCAGCCTAAGATTTTTAGGACAGAAACCATATTAGCCAAAGTAAATGTCTGATTATCCAAACCCTAACCTGAAAAAGAAGCACATAACCTCAGAAAAGCACAAGTAGGAAGCTTTACTTGTTTATTTTTTGCTTATAGCAAGCATATTGTGCTAACTTTTATTCCATTATGTCAGATTTTATAAGAGGAGAAAACAAATAAACAAGTCATTCTACATGGCTCTCATACATCAATGTAATGAGACAGAACATAAAATAGCCAAAAAATATATAAAAACGTATTTCAGAGCTGGAAGAAGAAAAAGAAGAAAATAGTTCTAGCTGACATTGTCCCTTTTGTCCCTGTGTAGAAAGGCCTATTGGGAGAGACAAAATGTCCCAGGAAGTGATATACAAGCACAAAGCGACCTCGGCTTGACCGTTTATTGATTGCAAGGTGACTGGCTGCTGACTTTATGCAGATTGTAAACGGTGGGGATGAGATGCACAGCGCGGCGGCTACAGATTTCAAACACTTGTATCACCAACAGACAGAGTACTGGACCGGACAGAGAAAACAGCTCATGTGTGTGTGTGTGTGTGTGTGTGTGAGACTGAAGTTGCGAAAAAAGCATTGGATGTCAAGGACTTGAGTTGTGTGGGAAGGAGTTTAGATTAAGATGTACTCTCATTTTGTGGATGTTTATGTTACAACTTGGCCAGATTGATTTTTCCATCTTTGTCTCCTCTGAATCAGTGAGTCACGCAGCTTTGTCCTAGTCTAATATTTAATTGTATGTTTGTGTTTTCCTCCAGGTACATGATTACCTTCGCAGCAAGTTGTGCTCCCTTTATGAGAACGACTGCATCTTCGACAAGTTTGAGTGTGCCTGGAACGGCTCCGACAGGTAACTCATGCAATGTGTTGTAGGACGAAAACAAAGAGTTGTTTCTAGACGTTCAATGTCAGCCATTCAAGTGGTTTTCACATTCACTTACTGTAAAGCTTCATATAAAAACGTTATAGGTTTATTGAATCTCTCAGTTATCTACACACAAGGCTACAATGTTGGAGGTAAAATCATTTATTACAGCCAAGTCTGGAAACCTGTTTTGCTAGGTTATTTTAGATATGTAAGATGTATGTTCTTGCAACAAGACACTCTTTAGTTAAAAGGATTACCAGACAGTCTTGCTCCAGGAAGCAGATATAGTGTCACGTTACAGCCACTCTAGTAGATATAGGTCTTGACTTTGACTAGACCATTGTAACACATTAATATACTTACATCTAAAGCATTCCAATTCTGGCTGTATGCTTTATCCTCCTGAAAGGCAGACCTGTACAGCAGTCTCAAGTCTTTTGCATACTGTAACAGGTTCTTTGCCCTAAAGCCCTGAAGTAGCTCACTGGCCGTACTAAAGAAAAGCATCTCTACAGCATGATGCTGCCACCACCATCCTTCCTGGTGGGTTTGTGCATTTGCGGAGAGCACAACTACTAGTTATTTTGTCAGCTGATTCTATCACCTGAACTTGGATCTCTGCAGCTCCTCCAGAGTTACCATTGGCCTCTTGGCTGCGTCTCTGATTAATGCCCTTCTGGCTTGGTCTGTCAGTTTAGCTCAGGGGGTGTCAAACCCCAGTCTTTGAGGGCTGGCTTCCTGCAACTTTCGAAGAACACCTGAATCAATTATTTGATTCAGGTGTGCTTCAACACACCTAAATCAAATAACTCGGTCATTAGCAGCACCCTGTAGAACTTTTTAACATGCTGAGGAGGTAATTCAGTTGTTTGATTCAGGTTCGTTAGAACAGGGAACACATCTAATAGTTGAAGGACACTGACCAGCCACGTCTTTAGAGGTTTTGAATTGAGACACAGTCTTTCCTTTTTCTGGTTGAGGGATGTAACAGAGCTCCATCAGATGTTCAAAGCCCAGGATATTGTTTTTGTTAACCTAACCTGCGGTGCTTCTTGGTCTTCGTGATGCTGTTTGTTCACTAATGTTCTTTATTTAGGGGTGGCAGAGTAGTTTGACAGGAAAGAGAACAATAAGTCTTCTGTTTTCCTTTTTTTGTCCAGTGTGATCATGACTGGTGCCTACAACAACTTCTTCCGAATGTTCGACCGCAACACCAAGCGCGACGTAACCCTGGAGGCCTCAAGGGAGAGCAGCAAACCAAGGGCCGTCCTGAAGCCGCGGAGGGTCTGTGCCGCCGGCGGGAAACGACGGAAAGATGACATCAGTGTGGACAGCCTGGATTTCACCAAGAAGATCCTGCACACGGCTTGGCACCCCAACGAGAACATCATCGCCATCGCCGCCACCAACAACCTGTACATCTTCCAGGACAAACTCAACTCCGAGATGCACTGATGAAGGGGTGTCGGCAGCGGGTCCAAACAAGTTTACAAGCTAACATGCAACTATGCTAGAATGTACATTAACAGACTCAAACAGTGGCCCACAGAACCCAGGAAGATGCCTAACGCACACAGTCAGAATGCATACACACATTTATCTCCTCCTCAGCCTCCCACAACTGAACGGAGTCCAGTCTGGTTAAAAAAGGGAACTGGCTGGATGACGCAATGGGTTATTAATTGAAAATTGTCCAAACTGTGTTTATTTTTATTGTTATCCTGTGGATTGTGGGTAATGGTATGTTAATCGCTACAGATCACCCTCTGAGTGGGATCAGATCTCCTCTCAGAGTGGAAGGACGTTTCAATTTCTTTGTCTTTTTTTAATTCTTCAGGCACTTTTGCTTTCTCCATCTCCTCCTCCTCTCCTCTCTGTAAACGTGTGCTCAAGCAAAGCCTATTCTTATCCCCTTTGCCCACTGTTTTGTGTAAAAATGGGGCATTTATATAACTGTGTTTTTCATTCCAGATAAGACGCTCTGTTTTTGTAACTTCTTGTTAAATGTTGATGACGAAGGTAGATCTGGTTCATCAAAATGAAACTATGTGTGTGAAATGCAAGGATGAACCCCGTGACTTTCCCCTCTGCCCAACTGCACTGGATGCCCCCCTCAGAGGGGTGAAACATTCACAGTCCTGCAGGTAGAACCAGACATTAACAGACAAAATCCGCAACCAAGCGTGTGTTTAAGCAATGACTGTTTTCATATTTAGCTGAAACACATTCAAACGTATCCGTTTGTGTTTTCTGCTTCTGATCCAGGGCTGTCGTGTGTGCTGCTGCTTCAACACTGAATACATTACACTCAGATAAGCAAAAAAGTAAAAAAAAAAAAAAAGTGAATAAATATTTGCAACAATCAAGCAAAAAGATGCTGCATGTCCAACAGATTTACTTTATAAATTGTCTGTGTGACTGACTTGGCTGCCTTTTTAAAATGTTTAGACCTAGCTGTAGAAAGGCTTCAGGGGGCCTCAGGAGGAGGCCCCTCGCAGCAGCACGAGCCGCCATAGATGACCGATGACCTCCTAACTTTGTGTCCTCGGACGCTGAAGCATGTTTACTGGTGTTCGGTTTGTACACATCCATTCCGAATGAAGCCGTCCACAAATCAGTGAAAACTGAGAACCAAGAAAAATGGGAAATGTTTCAGATTGTTGTACCTTAAAATGACAAAAACTTAAAGTGGCCTCAGTGGTGTCTGTATATAACAGCTGATTCTGACATGTATGAGGATTTGTTTCGTCTCTCAACCAACCGCGGACTTGCCTCCAAAGCTACAGCGGAGTGATGGTACTTTAATCTCTTCGGCCTTCCTTACTGATTACTTTTTGGATGTGCAGAAGCTTTTATTTTTTAAAAGACTGACATTTCTTTATTTGGAACATGTGTTGGTCATACTCCATGTCTTTATCAAATACAGTTGATTCACATATTTTTGTCTAAATATATGTTGACATAATTGTCAAATGGACAGTTATAAATAATGTTAATATGTTTATTTCCCTTTTTTTTCAATAAAGGATTCAACAAAATTGCACCCAACGAGGATACATGTGTGATGTTTGTTTTCAGATAAAGGGGGCTGGAAATGTTGCACCCTGTGTTCATTTATGTAGACTCCAGCACCACCTAGTGGTTCAATATCGTTATTACATGTGGATGTGAAATCATGCGTCATTGAAATCACAAATCCGCAAACAACTTGTAACATTACTGGGAGATTTATCGATATCACTGAAACAATTCGCATAATATGAACTTACTGATACATCGTTTTTTGTATATATTGTAAATGTATATACATTATATGTATTCATTTGTATACACAACATAATTGTGAAGTGGATCTCAAAAGTGAACACATCACTGCTGAATTGCAGAATTGTGTGATGTAAAAAGTAAAAAGTATCAGTCAGCACAAAGATGCAAACAATCCAGGCAAGTAGTGATTATCTTCTTCATGTGACTCCGATCTCTTGCCTTCACCAGATGTCTTGTGTAAGGCCTAATGATGCAACACAGAAGCTTCTGCTTGGCACCTACCTAAAATCTGATGAAACATTACTCAAACGTTTGGGTCACAACTTTTGGGAGCCTGTGGCACCGGACTGACCCAGGAGATGCTGATAACTTTCTACCACTGCTCTATTGAGAACATTTTAACATACTGCATCCACACATGGTTTCTCAGCTGCTCTGCAGCCAACAGAAAAGCCCTTCACCACATAAAGTATTACATTTAATACAGCATGCTTGGCACAAAAAACCCAAACCTCAAATATCATTAAAAACACTATGAATACAGTGAAACACAGTGGTGAAAGAATCATGGTGTGGGGGTTAGCTTTCTTCAGTGAGGACTGGGTTTTCAGTTAAGTTGAATGAAACTACAAATACATCCAAATACCAGTAGTTTTGGCCACATTCCTAATTTTTCAGCATCACCGAGACTCCAAGCATACATCTAAACTGTCAGGGTCTGTGTCTGTGTGTGGATGTGTGTGTACTGTGTACTTGTAATCATTATCTCAGTGTTTCTCAGTTGGTGCTGGAGGTTCTCAGGTGCTCTGGGTGACAGGGGCGACCTATCTGCTGATTGCATGGAGGAGTACTTAAGCGGGAGGCTGCCAGCACTTCGATGCCAGACAGTTTGCCTTAGTGGTTTCTAACCTAAGGCTTTGTTTACCTCAACTACGCCCCAGAAGTTTCTGGGGAATTAAGACTATCGCCTACTGGAAATTGGATCTACGCTTTTGTGGACTTCTTTCCCAACCACCTTTACTTTTTGGACACGGACCAAGCTGGCGGCTTCCCGCTTCCTCCCACTTCAGGACCAAGGCATAAGCGTACCCTGTTCCACCCTCCAACACAAGTACCTGCACCTGAACTACCTCGGTTCTCACCAAGTCCTCTCAGACAGCACCAGAGAGAACAGCTGAGCAACTTCTACCTCGCAAGCCAAGACACTGAATCGCTCTACCCCTGGTGGTTCAAGCAGCAACAATTTAGTAAGCCATTTCTCAGATCTCTTTAGTCATTTTGTACGTTATCCTTTGTTCACCAGTCATTCCTCCTCTCTTCCCGTACAGTTGGCATTTCCCGTCCTCGTTCCTGATTACTTTGCTGACAATAAAAACACCTTACATTCTGTTCCTACTTCTGTTTTTCTGTATGTGGGTCATAGCTTTCTCGAAAACAATGACATAAACTACCAAAAGAATGGCTTCACCAGAGGAAATGAAAGATTTAAAATTAAATATCCAGAAACAAAAGACGGCCCCCCGATCTAATAGATTTGAGGAAGCTTTGCAAAAGAAGAGAGGGTAAATATTGCCAAGTCAAGATATATGAAGACTACTAAAGATTAAATGCTGAAAGTAAATCAAGAGGTGCTTTAACCTCTTAAGCCCAAGGGGTTCTGTGAAGTTTGAGCTCAAAATAACATGGGTAAATCTAACTGAATTGACATTATCCATCTATATAATCATTATGTTAATAATTATGTTTCTCAAATGGGAGTGATAACTCTGGCCTTCCTTTGCTGCTGGTTGAGTAAAACCTGGGTGGATTGCGACAAAATGTATTTTTTGGAATCTGTGAGCTCTCTGCTTACAGCAGACATGCTGGCTGTGTGTGTAGAAGCTGAGACCAAGTTTTGCGGTTATGTCATTTTTGTGTAGTTTGTTTATTTTCTGATTCAACTGCCTTTAGTTTAAACTGTTTTGGGTGTTCGTAGAAAATAGTTTATATCAGCTTTTAGCCAAAATTCTACTATTTCTGCAGATACCACATGTTTATGTTTAACTGATAAAACTTGCAGTAAAGTAGAAGAAAACAAAAGTTAAATTCTGCCCCCTGTGTTGGGTTTGCAAACGTACAGAACCAGTTTGTTGCCAATTTATTTTCTATTTATTACATTTTACCTCCAACAGTTTGTTTCCCGATTGAATTATACAGGATATACGTCACGTTAAAGGTGGAAAATTCTTACTTTTGTCTTAATGCACAACATGAATATAATTGTTATCTGCTAAAGGCAAGAAATCCACAGACATTAAGTGATGTATTTAAAAATAAAGTGTGGCTGTGAGCCATTATGATTAATAAAATGAACCTAAAACCTCTAAATTCACCTACACAACTGTAAAATTGAGAGGTTTTACACAAATTACCTATAAGGTGCACTGAAATGGAGATCTCAAAATCAGCTAAAGTGAACAGTTTTTAATAAAAACAACCAAAAGCTAATATTTTAATATATTTATTGGTCACAGTACAGAAAACAGTAGTGACATCCAAAAAGACCTGCAATCGGGGACTAAATGTTCAGTATATTAAATCCCTGCACAGCAGAGACAGAGAAACACTGCTGGAAACAAAGATGAAATAATAAACAGAGAAGGAGGCAACCGTCAGTAGTACCCCCTTACAGATTTCTTCAGTTTTTGCTTTTTTGTCACACTTAAATATTTCAGATCATCAGACAATGTTTAATATGGGATAAAGATAACCTGAGTGAATACAAACACCAGTTTCCAAATAAAGAGTTCATTCATTAGAAGGAAAAAGGCTATCCAAACCAACCTGGCCCTAGGTGAAAAAGTAATTTGTTCCTTGATAAATTAAGAATTAACTGGGATGAGACAACATTTTTTAGACAGCTGAGCTCAATTTCACAAGCCAAGTGCAGACGTGATTATTACCTGACCTGCAGATATAATACATAATTTAAATAAAACCTCTCTGATGGCTGAAACACTTCAAAAAGCAACACATCATTTAAAAAATTCAAAATCATCAGCCTGGAAACTGTTACCTGGCTATTTATAAGACTATAGGAATCATGAGAACCAAGGTTAAAGCCACAATCCATAACTGGATAAAACATGCAGCAGTGATGAGAGGCCGGTCAACCTGAATTACTCGAAACATTCAGCCAGCAGGTCACAAAACCACCCAGAACAACATCTGAAGCTCTGCAGGCTTCAGTTAAGATCATAGCTCAAGATTTAACCAAAAGAAAGAGAGACTGGGCAAAAATGGCCTCCATGGGCGAAAAACAAGGTCAACACCACTGCTGACACAAAAGAACATAAAGACCCGTCTCACATTTACCAAAGACTTCTGGGAAAATATTTTGTGGACTGATGAGACAAAAGTGGACCTTTGTGGAAGGTGTGGGTCATGTTACATCTGACCTAACCCAGCATTTCAGAAAGAGATCAAAAATATTGATAGTCAAACATGGTGGTTCAAAGCACTGTAGCAAGGTCACCTCTAAAATACCAAAATGAAGTTTTGGAGTGGCCTAGCCAAATGCTGGACTTCTGATACTTTAGTATGACCTTAAACACACCCTCCAAAGTGGCTGAATAAATACATTTCTGCAAGGTGGAGCAACATTCCTCAGTGGTGATGTTAAAGACTCATTGTCAGTTATTACAAACTCTTGATGTCAGTTGTTATTGCTAAGGTACGTGGCACATCTAGTTATTAGGTTAAGGGGCAATAGTTGGTTTGGAGAGCTTTATAATCTTTAATGACTGCAAACTTCATTTGAAAACAGCTTTTTGTACTTTCTAAGATTATCATAATCCAACATTAAAACACTTTTTCCCACCACTATAGCTCTGCTGTAATTGTATGTCAAGTACAGAATCAGAGATTTATTCACTAAAAACAGAAATCCCTGTATACCGAGCCCTGTTAAATAATTTAGTGCTGATAAAACAAAAAAAACTATATCCTTCGAGCAATTTATTCTACAATAATTGAGATAAACAAGAAAGATGGAGCTGTCCACAGTGGAAGCCAGAGAATGTTAATACTGAAGATTTTAGCCACCAAGTGTGGGATTTCGTGGGAAACTGTGTTTAAAAGGCAACAAAAAACTGTTTTATTTAATTAACTCTAAGATCGGCACACACACAACTTAAAGTGGATGAAATGTTTCTAAATAACTCACAGCAAAACTGTAGCAGTAGGCAATAAATCCTGATCACTTTGTGTTTCTACTCCGTCTTTTGTCACGTTTGTTTTGGCTCAAAAGCTTTAAGAACTCAAGCATATATTCGCAGATGTAGTCTTCTAAAAGTACTTACACCCTGATAAACCTTTCACAGTCTTCTCACATTATAACCACAAACATCAATCTGCTTTCATAGGATTTTATGCAATAGGCCAACAAAAAAATTAGGAAGTGGAAGAAAAGAAATCATGCATGGTTCTTGATTAACTCGTGTTGAATACGTTTGTGTTCATCCTCTCTTACTCTGATACAGAGAAACCAATTTCGTTCAGAAAAGGGTCTAAATCAATATAAGCATCAATGTCCCCAAGTTAATGGCACAACGGCAAACCTACTGAGACATAATCAGAGAAGCAACAAAGAGAGCTGTGCTGGCTCTGGAGGAGCTGCTGTGATTCACAGATCAGATGGAAAAATCCATCAACTATATGAGGGCGAAAGAAAGCTCTTAGGAGTTGTGTCTGACGTTTTGCAACATTGCATGTAGGGGACACGGCAAATGCGTGGAAAAAAGTGCTCCAGTCATACGAGACCAAAACTGAACTTTTGACCTCCGTGCAAAAAATGTGTGGGAAAAAAAAACAAGCAGCTCAGCAACCTGAACGCACCATCCCCATGGTTAAACACGGAGACAACAGGATCATGCTGCGGGGACTAGTCAGTAGGAAGATGAATGGAGCTAAATACAGAGCAATTACAAAACATTTTAGAGTGTTTAAAAGACTTGAGGCTGTGGCAGAGGCTCATCTTTCAATAACCATAAACATGGAAGGGTTTAGATAAGAGCTTGAGTTTGTGTTAGTCAGACAGATCTTCAGCTAATGACACCCAGTGAGATACGCTGAATATTGTGGTTGTAATGTGATCAATGTGAAGAGGTCCAAGGAGTGCAGGAGCTTTTAGAAGACACAATAAATGCCTGAGGATCTGTTCAGTCTCTCTCATCACCAATGATGCAGTAAAGAACAGTGTTGTACAATCATTAGCGTTCTTCGATAACCCAATTATTATGAGGCATCTTCTCTTTAAAGGTTGCCCGCCCTCTATCCGTCCTCCAGCGCCACGCTCTCTGTTTCAGTTTCTGTGTGCTCCTCTAGCCGAGCAGTCAGGAAGGGATTGAAGAAGAAGTCGAATCCAAACTGGAGGGTGTTCTGAGCTGTGCGCCTCCAATCATGCTCGATCTTGTACTGTTTGCGGCTAAGAACACGTGCATCCCCACAGGACATGCAGTGGATCGCCTTCATTTCAAAAACAGGCCATTTGGAGCCCAAACGTCCCTCCAGGATGGTGCTGAACTCCACCAGGCTACCGGCGTTCAAGTGTAAAAGCACAGATTTAAACTCATTACTTGCCCGTAAGACTATGTCCTTAGTTGCATCTTCATCCTCAATGATTGTCCCATCTTTTGTCTTCCTCTCGAGCGGCATGCCCAGGGTAACCTCAAACTTGTAGCGATCAAAGCGCTTGATGTGGCACTCATGCTTGGCCAGGTTTTTCAGTTTGCAGAGCGGATCTTCTGGTGGAGGAGCTGGAGCCGGTAGCGGTTGGGGCTCAGCGGCGTCGTTCTTTTTCCCCTCATCACAGACCGGATAGGGCTCTCCGTACAGACAACGCATCCAGTTTCCTAGAAAAACAGGCAGTAGGTTGATAACCGAATGCGGCCCGTTCTCGATGTCAGTCACACGGACATATTTGAAGCGTCCGGTCCAAGTGACTCTGTGTCCTTCCAGGTGAGAGCAGAGAATCTGAGTTTGGGCCATGTTGGACTCCTTCCAAGCCAATGGCCCGCAAAGGTTGCTGTATTCAGGCCACGTCAGGGTTGAGTTATACACCTTCATTCCTTCAGACCTGTAGACGTACATCCAGCAGAAGAGCACCACTGCACTCAGCCACACCAGGATGAGCTTGACGATGCTGCTCCGCGACAAAGACCTCAAAACCACGATGGGGTTGAGGCTGAAGCGGGTCCAAAGCCTCAACACCACGGGCACAAAGCAGACAATCAAAGTGACCGCCATCTTAGTTACCTCCAGGGTGAGAAACCACTGCACTAACTGGATCATAATCATGGCAGCCAGACCCAGAGAGAGTATAGGGAGGGCAAACAGAAAGAGGAAATAGCCCACGCAAGTCCGAATGAGTCCAATGGCTGAGGCGTTGTTGAGGAACACCAAGCAAAGCTCACACCAAGTGAAGCAAACCAAGTAGGGCACCAGACACAGGTAGGTACCCTTGAAGCCTCTCAGCTGGGCCATGCGAAAGAGAAGATAGACGAGGTGTCCGTACAAAAGGCACGGCATGCCCAGATTTATGGCCACAGCGTCTCCGAGAGGCACTGTGATGAACGTCATCCCAAAGATCCGGAGGAACCAGCGGGAGTCAGGTAGGAGCTGTGTGAGGGAGCATGCTCCGGAGAGGACCTCTGTGAGAAGGGCTTTACGAGCAAAGAGCTGAGCAGAGGCGTGGAGGCTGAGGAAGGCTGTGATGGTGAAGAAGAGAGCCACGGCGGCTAGCTCAGAGCAGGGGATCCAGGATTTATCGGCAACAGGGAAGGAGAACACAACAAAGACAACCGAGAGAAGGAAGTACCTGCAAGAAAGGAGAAACAAGGTTTTCAAACTGCTCTGATGAAAATTTTACACTCATCGAGGGAATGCATGCCTTTTTTTAATCCTTTAAAGACACATTATACTGTTATTTTTCCAGGGTGAAAATGTATCACACAACTTCAGTCAATTCTTTAAACATAAATTGGAAACACAAGTCTGAACTGATCCAAACAGGGTCAAATTAGACATAAAGGCCCAAATATATAAATACACCCCAACTTATATTTGCTTAAATGTGCCTCGGCGTGTTGCACCTGGACCACAAACTGCTTGTAGTCATCGACAAGCTTCTCTCATAATTCAGACTAAGTATTTGACAACTTCTCCAGGCAGATTTAGCAGAGATCATTCAATAAGCTTGTTGGTGCCTCGGCAAGAACCCAGCTTTTAATCAAAGCTTACAAATGTTCAACAAAGTAAGGTTAGGGCAATGGGAAGACCATTATGGAAGCTTGATGTATTCCAAAGCCCTTCCTTTGATTTGCGTTTATGATCAATGTTCGGCTGGAAAACCCAACTGTGTCTAATTTTCAACCACCTGACCTAAGCTGTCATCCTCAGACTTCAGGATATCGGTTAGCATGATGAGGAACAATCCAGAAATTGCTGCAACACCAAGGTCACTGCCTGGACTGAGAGGTTAAAAATAAAATCAATCTATATATCTATCTATCTATCTATCCATCTATCCATCTATCCATCCATCTATCCATCTATCCATCTATCCATCTATGTATGACTGGGACAGCAGTCTAAACAGGGATGCCCAGACTTCCCCTCTCCCCAAACACTTCCTCCAACTCCTCTGTGGGAAGCCCGAGACGTTCCCAGGGTGAAATTATCCCTGTGTCGCTAAAGAAACTTAATTAACTACAATCAAACTTGTCCACCAAATTATTTTTTGAAATCAAAGTCTTATTATCAGTCCATTCCATAAAAAGAACATCTAGAAAAATGATTAAATGACCCAAAATAATACAACATTTATGGCCTTGAGGAGTGTATTAAGAAAACGAATTGGACCTTAAAACTTGAAACTCGGCCTAAATACAAAGAAGAGCAAATAAAAGATAAAACAAATGAGTAAACAGAGCTGTCCTTACAGGTAGGGTTCTAAATGTGTCCATCCAAAGTTGGTCTCAGCCTGCTCCAGATCCAGACCGGGCTCAAAATGAGCGAGCAGGTCTGTCAGAGCTCGGAAATTTTCCCACGCCTTTGAGTTCTAGAAAAGATAAACACGTTTGTTAAATAATATTTATCAGTGTATCTCCTTCCTCGGCTACCACTAATATTTAACAAATCTAAAACCCAGACTCAGTGTTTTCAAATTTACTAACACAAAGAAAGAAGTCAGCAAGTCATAACTAACCTGAAATACCCGCAGTGTGCAGATGACCATGGAGAAGAAGGAGAGGTAGAAGACCAGGAGAGGAATGAGGAAGATGAAAAACTCAATGGTGAGGTTGGAGATGATGAAGAAAAAGATGAGGGCGTTAACGTGGTGAGTGGGGATGAGGGCGCTGAGCCACTGCATGCCAGCCCGGGACGCCCAGTCGATGAGATGCTCTTTTATCTCCAGCAGAGCGTACAGTGGGAACTTCAGCAGCTGAGGGAAACACAGGAAAAACAGAGGAAGTCAGCAGGAAGTAGAGATGTCCTCAGTTTATAAAGTGCTCTAACTGACCAATATGGTGTTTTACATAAAACAAAGTAAATATTTAAATTCCCAAATTGGTTGGTCCATAAAGAGTATGTTGCATATGCAGCCAGTCGTCAACAACTCTCATACAAAGGTCTGAACCTAAATAGTAAATCGCATAGAATAAAACTAAAACTGTTGGCTTTAAAAAAAAATGTAAGTGTCTTACCTTCTGATGGAGCGGCAGTTCATCTGGATTTTTCACTACCACATAATCATCGTCATCATCATCATCTGTCGCAGCAGCCATGAAGGGTGACGGTGCGATACCCTGAGCATATTTCTTTGTCATCTCCACGAAATCATCAAGACCCACATGAGAACTGCCTGCAAAGCAAAGCAAAAAAACAAAAACCTCAACTTTGAACTTCACCGTAGCTTTCCTTTGACTTAAAAATGTTTCTTTCACATAAATAATTGTAATGGAAGATATTAAAAATCAGAATATACATACCTTCTCTGGAGACCATAGTCTCCAGGACTCGCCTTTGTTTCTTAGCAGAGCTGTTGAGTGGGCCTGAGCAGATGGGTTTGCCTAAAACAGAAGATAGAAGTAAAAAATGGAAAAACAACATAATACGGCAGAGAAAATGGCTTAACTAGTAGAACAGCTTTTCTTTTTGCACCTGGTTCTGCGTGAACATGCTCCACGTTCTCTAGCAGCTCCGAAACTGCCACAGACCTCTTCTTCTCTGGGTTCAGCTTAAAGTACATGAGCAGAGCTGCTTTCCTGACTCCCCTCTCGAAACGTGTCTCTGTGCACAACTTCTTTACCTCCTCAAAGTTCTCCAGAGTGATTCCTGAGGAACATAAGAGAGCAATCACAGCCTGAATAAAGCTAGGATTAATAAAAAGTAGAAGTTCTGCCATCACGCTGAAAACAGTAGTCGTTTGAGGGAAAAGATGTGAATTTTTGGTCACCTTTCCTGGACTTTAAGCACTGCTGCAGCAGTTTGACAGCATCTTTGCGGCCCTGTTTAGCAGCCTGGACCAGCCAAGAGACCGCTGTGCAATTGTTCAGCTCTTCATCGCTTTCTTCTGCCAAGGCCAAAAAGTAACGGCCCATCTGGACACACATACAGACAAACACACGTTCAGATTTGCCAAAGAAGCACCCCTGAGACGTACTGACCCATCCATAGCGGGGCTAAATTACAAACATTTATCATGACTCAGCTGATCTGCTCCATTTTCAACATATGGTCGACAATATCTGCAGTATGTTCACTGACCTTGGTTTGTGCTTTTGCATCACCTGACTTTGCCCTCTCCTCCAAATCCTCAAAACGGACCTCCTCCTCAAGCTCTTCTAGAAAAACAAACAACAAAAGCAAACTGATTAATTTAGGTTTTCATTTAGGTTTTATGGCTCTTAACATGAATTTGGTTCACCATTGGCCTCTCTATACCTAATTTCACCTCAGTATAATTGCAGCTGAAAAACAAGAGACGTTTAAAGGTAGTTTAAAGGTTGCTAAAAGACATGTAGGAGACACAGCAAGCATGTGGAAGCAGGTTGGATGTGTCATGGAAACCCAACCGTGCACATCACCCTAAAAACACCATCCCTACGGAGAAAGATGATGGTGGAAGCATCACATGATGGTGATGCTTTTCTTCAGCAGGGACTGCAAAGCTGGTCAGAGTTTAGGGAGAGGTGAATAGATCCACATACAGCAAGGCAGTGACCACAAACGCACAACCAGAGCTATAGCATAAAACAATATCTTAAGGTTTGAGCATCTCAAACAGCACTGTTCAATCCATTATTCAAACATGGAAAGCACATGGCAAAACTGCAAATCCACAAACACATGGCCCTCCATCTAAACCTGGCTGCAGAAACATATTCATTTGTTCGGATTAAAAGCAGTGAACTGATCTAACCCAGTCGGAGCCTGGGCTATGCTGCACATAGGAAGGAGCTAATTTAAATGTGCAAAGCTGGGAGAGATGCATGACCTACAGCTGTGATTGTCCTACAATTACTCAGAGAAGCGGCCTCATTTTTAAAAAACGTTTGACAACCATGTATCATTTTACAGTACAGTAAATACTCCTCTGTGTTGCTTAATCACACTTGATGCCAAAAAAATACCCTGAAGTTTGTGGTTCTAAAGTGACAAAAGTTAAAAAAGCTGAAGGAAGTTGGATCAGTGAGGACATAATATACAAACTCTTTTTACTCAAATGCAGATATTGAAAGGAAATATCTTAATATTTATGAAATTGGGCAGCAATTGACATCGCATTTGCATTAAAGACGTGATTAAAGACAGCTGTGTGACAAAATAAATTTTGCAAGTCCAAAGTCGCCAGGAAGTGACATCAGAGGCAAATTCTTTGGTCATTCACTGTGTGAGGTCAATGATACACTGTTCAGGTAGAAGCCAAGTTGTGTTAAAAACAACGTTAATATGGTGAAACGGTGCATTGCTGGTGGTTGCAGCAATACTACACTAGCAGCTGTTAGTCTGCTGTGTTTCCTGAAGTGAAGAGGATCAGAGCTGCCTGGATCAGAGCTGGAAAACTGACGAGGGACAGATGGGCTGGTCTCGTCATGCTCAGCCAGTTGTGATCAGAGGACTTCTCGGCAAACTGCTTCGAACAAGAAACCTCTGACTTCACAAGAGAAATGATGTCAGAGGTCAGGATATCTGACAGACGAAGGAGTATGTTGAAGCAGAGTCTATAGCCACGCTGTTCAGAGCATCTGATGGGAAAAGATCACCAAAGAAAAGGTTGTTGCTGCTGTTGCTTAACAGAAAAATGTACATTTAGATATCGGCAGTTATTGTTAATAATTAAAAATCAGAAATCATAATTTTTATTATTAATAATACGAAATAATTATTATTATTAAAAGAAGATCAATTATAGGCACATACAGTATATTTTAAATGAATGTTTCTCAGAAGAATTTAACATAAAGTTAAAAAAAAAGACACCAGGCAGTGTCTTCAGATGTTGAATCATCCCTTGTGTCTGCTGCTGCTCCATGCTGCTGGATTTACACTGTTTCTGCTCTGGTCCGGTCCGGTCCGCTGCGTAGCCCAGAGGAGCTCCAAGGACCATTTGCAGATCATGCAATAAAAGCCAGTGATAAATGCGGGAGCAAGTCCAAAACAACTCATCCTGTGAAAGTTATACCGGTTAAACTGCTCCATGTTTCATTTTATGGATCCAGATATTTTCATGCGTTTTGTTCTACAATGGGTGAGTACCCTGAGATCATTTGTTGCATTTAATGCTTAATTGCTCGATTTATAATACCTTTGTTAACCCCGTAACTGATCTAATTGATCTAATGTTAACAACTGCTAATAACCACAACCTGCAGGATTTATCAGAAGGGGAAAATATTAATTTATGTGTGCATTTATTAATATAGCGAGATCTAGTCCGTCTTCAGTGAATTATTCTGAAAATCCGGATGTTGTGCTGGTTCTGTTTCCTGGTGGTGCTATGATTCATTCATATGGACTCTGGCCGTGCTACGGCATCCAGCAAACATAGACCCTGGTTGACGTCCGCAGGCCACAGCACTTGTGCTCCTCCATCTGATGAAAGCTGACTGTCTTCTGCTGACTCTGCTGCATCTCTCTCTGATAATGACTGAGATATATCTAAAGAAACTTCAGATTCTTTGCTGCTGTCTGTGTGCTGGCCATTGTACCAGCAGTTTGTAACAGGCACTTTAAAGTGCCTGTTACATCGAACTTTCATGATAAATCCAATTACATTTATGGAAAGGAAACATTGATACAATATTTTAAAAAGTAAATTCATGCCACTGAAATGAACAGTTGTTGAAATATATGGTCATAAATTACACTAAAATGGCATTTCAAAATGTGAGTTTTTTACTGACTTCAGTTACATTATAAGGCTTGTTCCTATCATTTTGACAGGCTTGCAATGATTGTAAGATGATTTTGTTCATGGAAATAAAAGCTCACTTTTCACACTTTGTAGTAATATTTCAAAGTTACATATGTTGCTATCATCTACTAGCAACATAAATAGGACATTCCCACCCATTATATGGTTACATGACACACAGAAGCAGCAGGAACAATCTACAGTGAGACTCTGGTGTTTCTTTGTAGGTCAGCAGAAAGGGAGCAGCTGCTTTGCATGTCTGCACTGCAAAGTAAAACTAAGCTAGAAGATTTGGGCTTAAGCCCAAAGGCCTATGTTACCTGGTTCAGGAGAAGCGGGTGATGGAGGCACTGCAGCGGCTGATGATCCATTAAGAAGACACCCTGTTGATGATGCTGCATTGAGCTGTGATTTCCCGGGCTGCGAAAAACTTCTGGTGGGTCGGCGGGGAGATGACGTTGTCGGTGTAGAGAGGGAGGAAGAGCGGGAATGAAGATTTGGAGGTATCTGGGGTGAGGCAGTGTGGGGAGGAGATGATGGAGTGGTCGGAGGAGTCGGCAGTGTGATCTTTTGCCCCTTCAACTCAGAGGTTGATGAGCTAGCAGATGAGCCGAGGGAGGAAGTTCCAGGCCTCATGGAGGTTGGAGATGGCGGGTTGAGCTTTGGTTTAGGCAGGTTGCCTGTTGATAAAGGATCCATGGCTGAAATAAGAACAAGCAAGCTAAGTATTTTAGTATTTTAGTATTTTGAAGAGTTTATTGTGATATCTATGAGTTTATTGTGATATCTATGAGTTTATTGTGATATCTATGAGAAGAAGACCAAGGTGACTGACAGAGATGATTATATCACAAAATGTATTAGTAATTTACCTTTAGAGTGATGCAGGGGCTCTGCCTGATCTGTCTTAGATTACACTGCAAAAGTATTCCTCACCTCAGTGGACCATGATAAAGTATATCCTTGTGGTTTTTAACAATGGCCACCAGTGGGCTCTACATGGACAAACTTTATCAGGTTATTATTTTACTTAGCACCCCGACACATAGCCCATTCTAAAATGGCCAAACTCTAACAAAGTAGTTTAATCTAACCTCCCCAACAACCCCGCACCATTCCAAACCCTTTGTGAAGTGCCTTGAGACAACATGTGTTCTGAATTGGCGCTATATAAATAAAACTGAATTGAATTGAATTTAATTATATTTCTTTTATCCAAACCCCTTTACCCTAGCAGCCCTAAATGAAATCCAGTGCAACCAACCGTGTTTAAAAGTGACCTATGCAATTTTTTCTCTTTTACTGGGCAAATGCAGCATTAAACAAAGAGTTCAAGAGGCCTGAGGTTACTCTAGAAGTGCAGCAGTGATTCACAACTCAGGTGGAAAAATCTGTTCAAATGCTAAACAACTTGCAAAAAGCTATATGCGAGGGAAAACTAATACTGCACATGACCCTGAACTCATCATCACGATAGCGGCAGCACCATGCTGTGGGGATCCTTCTAAACACAGGACATTCCTGGAAGAAAAGTTAAAACTTAAAGAAGAGCGTCACCTTCATGCAGGCAGAATGCTCAAAAACATACAGCCAGAGACACGATGACATGGTTTAAGCTGGTAAAGACATAAACCAAAAGAACTGCAGGTGTATCATGTTTTTCATTCTGCTTCACAATTACAACTTTGTGTTGGTCTATCACCAAAATACACTGAAGTCTGAAAAAGTGAACAAGTGATTCAAAGAGTGTGCTTACTTTGGCAAGCCGTCGGTATAAGTTTTAAGCCTCTAAACATGCAGTTTTGTGCAGACTTCTTACAGAGCCAAGAGTCATGTAAACAAAGTGACACCTTTCCAAAAAGCACTTTTACTTTGCAAACAAACATCCATTAACTCCACTGTTACCAGCTAACAAAACAATCTATGTAACAACACGTCAGACAGCTCTAGATCTAGCATTCTGATGCATACAGTATAACGAACCATGAGGATTTTTGAAGTGTTTTAATTTAACCCTAAGGAAGAAAGTTGATCATATGCTACAGCAGAGTTTTTCATACTCAACCTGTATTCTGTAACACAAAGCACAGATTCATTCAGCTAGTAGTCTGGGATGGATGCATGGGTAGTTTAGGCTGTCTTTGCAAATACTTTTATCAGTATTTGATCCTCGTCATGTGGTCTAACAGTCTATTTCAGACCCCATCAAGCTGATCTGAGTGGCTAATCTGAAAAGGTGACCTTCTTGAACCTACTGGAAAGCTTCTGAGTTTGCAGCTGTGGGGACCGTCATTGTTATATAACAATAACACACACTCATGTTCCATTTAACAGATCAGTTAAGCAAGATAGCCTAGCCCTTCGTAGCTAATAATGCTAACAATAATTCCTGCTGTCCGCTCACCTCTCAGGCTTATTGAAATGTTTCCGGTTATTTTCTTGTTACTGGTTGTTTCAAGTCATTCCTCCGCTTAGATTCTGGGAAACAGACATTTTCCTATGACAGTGGTAAAACTCCAAGCACCAACACTGCGCAGCTACAGTTAGCGCTCACGCCCACATTTATTTTGCGGGTTCTGATTGGGTAAAACCATCCACTCGCATGATGAAATGCAAGATGATTGGCTACATAGAGAGGAGGTGCAAATTAATTTCCGGTACGCGCCTCATTTAGCAGCCGGCGAGAAGAGCGGTGAACCTGGTCAGAAACGTGGAGTTTCCAATGTTACGAGCAGTCAATAGAGAGACAGTTGTTGGTGTATAGCCACAACATTCATCGGCTGATTGGTAAAGGAGTAGATGCATCAACCTGAGCCTTATCAACCCTCGAAAAACATAGTTTTGCATTTTAAATCAAATGACATAAAACACAGAGCCCCAGCCGTAGCAAAAAAAAAATAATCTAAAAAGTTTCGCTTGTTGCTACTTTCTTCTTTTTCCATAGATATTCATTTCCTTTTCATTTGCCTGTTATACCCATTTAACACCAGCAGATGGCAGCACTTTACGTCTTGTTTTAGGTCAAACTTTTTTGTTTTTTAAAATCCACCCAACACTCCACTGTCTTTTTTATAAACAGTGATTTAAAAACAAGAAAACACAATTTTTAAACCAATACCAAATCCTTTTTGCTGTTTTCCCTTTTGAACGAACATATACCATAAAACTAAAGAAGTTTCTTTATAAGGAAACAAGTTA